>JAQMYK010000002.1:17905064-17925592 GCA_030014345.1 Clarias buthupogon
TCTGACCATTTTGATTCATACACATTCACATTCCATACAAACTTAAATTATTCTTTTGATTGTGTAAAGCTGCTTTGTGACAATGACAATTGTTAAAAGCGCTACACAAATAAAATTGAATTGAATTGAAGTTTTCTCCAACAGTTCAAAGACATGCAGATTACTTAAACGGTAATCACTATTGGCCTCCATGCTCCCTAGTTGGACTACAGAGGTTCATAAATGCATGGATGAATGGATAGGCTCAAAACTGCAGTATAGACACTGTGTCTATGAGAATAATAATAATAAATAGTTTATAATAAAAAAACACATAATGTATTTATGTACACAGGAAGCTGTTAGATATATTATTCATTTATTCATCCATCCATTCATTCATTCATTAATTGTCTGTCTATCCTATTACATGGTGGGAGGTGGTGGTGGTGGGAAGGGGGTTACTGGAGCCGATTCCTGGAGACTTAGGGCACAAAGAGTGGTACACCCTGTACAGGATGCCAATCCATCATATGTTATGAATATTTTTTAGTTTTTAAAGGAAATACATTTAAAAAAACGACAGTAAAGTATAAACTATAAATATCAGTTTGTCCATGATAAGCATGCTGAGGGCAGCAGTGGTAAGGAAAAAAAGAACTGCCTGAGATGACAACACCAAGAAACCTTTAAAGGAACTCATCCTCTTTAAAGGTGGAGAATGACGCATGTGCAAATAAAATTTTTGTTTTAATCATAAATACCGTGCAGACTACTGTAAGTCCAATATAGTCCTAGGCAAGGTCTAGGACAGACATGTGCATACAACAGTAACAAGGTCAGGGGGAAATCACAATCCATGAACAAACATGGGCAAAAGCAGAACATTAAACTCCAACTCAAAGTTTTGCTAAGTGTGAGACTCACACAATCACTCATCTTCATGCACTTTCCTGCATGACTGCTGCATTTCACATAATATTGTGTTGCAGCATTCTCTTTTAATTAAGTGTGTTAGCCCCTGAGTGACCTTATCAACATAAAAAGTTATAGAATGTTTTATGTATGATAAAACTCAAATGCTTGACTCTAATTATCTCTGTCCTGTGTAAATAATTTTACTGCCCTCTGGGGCATCATAGTGGAACACTGGAGGGTAAGCCTGACTACCCGGGGTCCCAAATACAGGAGGGCCAGTATTGTTTTGGAATAAAATATGAGCGATATGGATCATGAAAGGAAGGGGCCCCAGTGAAACTGCTTATGTACTGTACTGTGCACCTGCTGCTCTACATAGAGCTGCTGGAAAAAATATAGGTGATTTAAGAGTCTGCTCATATTGTGTGTGAGGTAATTAGGTACAAGCGTGTTCAATCACGTGTGCCAGCATGTGGGGTGTTGAAATCTTTGGTGGCCATGTTTGTAGACTGTGGTGTGGAAATGGTATTCTGAATTTGTTCCACTGAAAAGTAAAGTAAAATTAAAACTTATGTATATACAATTGTACTCAAAAGTCTGCATACCCTGAAAGAAATTGTTAAACACTGCCATTTATTTGGAAAATATGACTGATAATGCAAATATATTTTTATTTAAGGATAGTGTAGTAAGTAAGTAAGTAAAGTTCAACAACTTTGCCTTCACTTTATAATATTTTTTATGTCTTGGTACTGTATTTGTGCTCTTATTATTTAATTTCATTAAAGCCTTATATAAAACATATTAGTTAGGGAATATTATATGAACTATGTATAAACAATGTACATTAAGTGTTTGGAGTATAGGGTGTTTTTGAACTGGCATTATGCTAGACATTTAAAAAAGCAACAGACTTTAACTGGTTTAAGGTTACCTTCATATCTCATTGCTGCTGAAATAATAATAATGAGTTGAACGCCGTTCCATGCCACCTCTTGAACCCTCACCCGTCGCTTTTTCTTTCTCCTAAAAGTAATAAGACAGTAAACCTACCTTGTCTGGTTACAGAGCACAAAGAATGCGCAAAAACCTCTGTTGTGAAGATGTTTTAGATTTTATGAACATTCCTGTGACTGAGTTGTTACTACAGAATTGATGATTTCTAAGATATTAGAATGAATGTCTTAAAATACATTTGATATTAACCATATTATAATACTGATATAATAATATTAATCATTGGAACTAGTACCAGAGCTGCTGTTGTAGAAAAATAATCAACTCCAATCAGATTTGAGAATTGAGTGATGCTGTGGTATTATTCGATTTTTATTTATTCCACTCCATATTTGTTTGTTTTGTTTACAGCTCGATCATATCTTCGGATCCGGAGTAATAAAAAAAGAATTCCTCAATTTTTCAGGAAATGCAAGAGACGAATGAAACTCACATGAAGTAAACCTTTTATTGATAAGCTCTCAGAGAAGACTTGCTTAAGTGTACGAATCCCTCAATACTGATTTGGTACATAATGACATCCATAATGAGTCTCTTCACAGTGGATAGAATCCATTTCTACGGTTTTGGGTTCTAGTACAGCAACTCTGCATTTAAAAAAAAGAAAACAACAAACCTAATCAAATAAAACATCAAACCGGGGATCAATACTGTTTATCTGGATTATTGGAGTGCCACAGATCCTAGCGTCTTTATATCAGCTATAGGTTTGCACATTACAAGCCACTTTTTGTTAGAAATATAAAATGTGATATTATGAACAATATTCTACTGCATAAAGGAAAATCTATACACTGTACATTGAGATATTTCGAAAAAAGCAAGTTTCACAGTTTTAAACTTTATTTAAAGTATAAACAATTTTGAACACTTTACATAAATTATTTTTTGTCTAGGACTAATTTGCGTAAGCAACTCAAAATTAATATAAAAACTTAATGAACATTTCTTACATATTTTACAAAAGAAAATACTCTGTTTTCTTGGCTAAAAATGGTGACGTCTTCATGATTGTCATAGAGTACTAAGAATAATAAATACATAAATAAAAAGAATGAACATAAAATAAAAATAAATAATTTCTTACACTAGTTACAGTTAAGCAGTTAGTCATGATAGCATGAATGTTTCTTTCTTGCTTTTATTTTCTGATGTTTCTGTACAGAAGTGCCCCGGTGAGAGTCTCACAAATCTACTGCAACTGAGATTTACAAAACTATCTTGTCTAAAACCCACCCGAAACATCAGCGTTACCCGACACACCACAGATATTACTCTAACTTTCCAGTGACGAAACGAAACTATGCTGGACATTGACCTTATGCAAATATAGCCATAATGTTTTCAGTGTTTAAGAACAGAACAGAAACAATAAAACAAATGAAACAAACAAACAATTATCCTTTGTTGGAGGTCTGCTTTCTTGAAGGAACATGAAGCAGTTTGTGGATGGAGCTTGTTGCAGCTTCAGTCCTGTTATTGAGAATATGAGGCCTGAGACTGATACGACTGATAATCCATCTTGTGGATGTTGCTCAGTTCCAGCGTTGGGACTAGGCCTCTGTAACAACCCGAGAGAACTGTCCTCTCCGCAATCCAGATCACACAGGATAGTATAGCACCGTCCGGCACCAACATCCTCTCAGAACCCAAAAAATATGGGTAAAAATAGCATTTCTTTTTTAAAAAGGGGATTTTTTTTTTCATACTAACAGCCGATCTGTTTTATTTGCAGTGCACAAAAACAAAGAAAAGTTCTTGCAAATAATTTTTTGCCTATGGCAGTAACAATAATATTTTTTAAAAGTCCCTGCAGCGTTCAGAGAGTTACCCCTTAAGTTTATTTATTCTCCGTGGGTAAAGGAGATATAGGTAAAAAGGGGAACTGGTTGAGACAAAGAGTGGTGCAGAGAAAGAGAGAATGAAGAATGCACAAGATAAGAACGCACTCATAGTTCTGTAGTTCTGTTACCTCTTGCCCATCTCGTTCTGTCTGAGGAACTGGATGTTGGTGCTGCTATCAGCCAGTTCAGGGTATTGCTCCACAGGTAGCACATAGTAACCATCATAGCCAGGAACTTTCCCAGTGGACAGCAGCTGCTGCCTCTCACCCTCGGTCCACAGGCGGCTCCCTTCCTTACCGTCCCGTGTCCTTTGCTGCTCTCGCAGCCAGGCGCCTGCTAGTGCCCGCTGTCGAGCCAGCTCTAGGAGCCGGGCGCGCTCCTCATCCAGTGTGTCCTGCGCCGGGCCATAGCGCACGCTCAGGGACAGTGCGGTTGACCGCAGCTCTACAGTGACACCACGCCGTGAGCGCCCACTCACGGTAATGTTGATACCAGCTCCCTCTAACACCCTGCGGCCGTTACTGAGGCCCAACGCCAGCAGGTCCGCATCAGCCGAGCCGATCTTCACAAAGAAGTGGCAGTCATGACCATCCTGCACATAATGTGTCCCCTCAAGGTAGACAGCATTGTTGAGAACTAGAGCCACCTTCCTGCTGTTGTCACTAGCCGTACTCGACACACCTGTCACAACGCGACCCTCTTTCACAGCCAACATCACGCCCCGCCCAATGATGGACGGCACCGTGCCAAACCAGTGACCTGGTTTATCACGCCTGTTCTGTCGATCTTTATTGAGCAGCTGACCCTCTAAAGCCATGAAGGCCTGGTTGTGTCTCTCAGCCTCCTGCTGAACTCCAGACATCAGCTGCAGGAAAGACAACAAAGAAACAGATGGAGTTTAGCTGCAGTACTTTTAAAGATATGGATAATTACCATGGACAAGAATCGAAAGAAATAAGGACAGTGGTTAGGGAAGTCAAATTAATATTTATGAGATATATTTTACAGTATGGTTTCAATAATTGACAAAGTGTGTTTGCACATCTAAACACTGATCTGAAAAATTAATGTAATGAGAGAATTAGTGGTCATCTGTTATTGACGCAGTCAGCGTAGCTAAACATGGATTTTGACATGGAAGTACCTCCGGTTTACCTCATTACATTCCACAAAGCTGGAAATACTTACAAACCAAATTAAACAGCATTTTTAACTCAGAGAAGTTATTGTTAGACTGATGGAATGTAATTGTCTTTATGAGTTTATTTCACCTTGGCAGGTTTTTAAAGGCAAACGTAATGAAACTATTCTCAGTGGAATAACATATAGACTATTGATGCGGTGAAGGCGCTACTGAAGTTCACTCAAGTTTTCCTGTAGTTCATAGCGTTTTTCCTCAGCGGGATAATGAGCATGCTTTAACTTGAAAACTCACCTGACCATTTTCATACTCCTGACTGGCTTGTAGCTCATATGGTGGATCCACAAAGTATAATGTGTGTTTAGGAAATCCAGGGATGATGTTACTGAGCTGGAAGCCAAACATCACCAACCAACTCTTTACATCTGCGCAAGAAAGATAAAATCCTTGTGATTTTATTTCACAGAAACCCGTTTTTTCCTCACTTACTACATTAAAGACGTAAGCTCATATTAAACAAGTCTCATTAAATTGTATATTTTTGTTTCATCCCCATCAATGGGTCTGTTCGTCCTGACACTTACCTGTGACATAATTCTTCACATCCAGCATATCGCTGAGAGGATTATTGTTCTTGAACATGTACAAGTTAAATGGAGCCAGATCCTTGCTGATCTTCTGCCACATGGTATAATCAGGTGATGTCCATCTGGCAGCTAATACATCGTAGTCCCTCTGCGTGAAGTGCACTAGCTTTGTCAGTGAATCGTAGAGGCCACCGTGGAATCCGATTACCAGCTGGAACTCAGGATTGGAGTCATGGTACACCTCACCGTAGGCTGTGTACTGGACCTGCTTGATCATCTGCCCGTTGCTGCTAAAGACAGCCAGTGGTGTTCCTGTGTTGTCCGAAGCGATATAGTACTCCTCACCGCTGCTCACCTCCATGGCGAACAGATGGCCTTGCAGGTCATAGTACAGTGATGTGATTTCTGAGCTCGAGTGGTTGAACACATGTGTGACTCGCACTAGGTTGTTCAGGTCCGCATAGAAAAACTGCAGGTGCTGGCCGAGGCTGTTCTTGGTGGAGACCCGTCGTCCGAGGCCATCGTAACGGTACTGCACACTCCATCCTCCTCCCACACGGCTGTAGGCTCTCACTAGCTGTCCTTTGGAGTTGTATTCAAAGATGTCCGAGCCTCTCTGGCTGAGAAATCCATCCTCATCCAGCTTGTACTGCACATCGCCCAGACGCGTGATACGGTCACGCAGGTCGTAACGTAGCGGCATGAGACGAGCACTATTGCCAGGGTTCAGCAGGTGCAGATTGCCATTGAGGTCATAGCTGTAGCGCCAGGTCGACCAGTCATTGACCTTGACCCCACTGAGCTGCCCATCACCATCATACTCATAGCGATATTGTGTGGTGTTGGCATATGGCCCAATCTTCAGCTCACGTTTGATCACGCGCCCCATGTTGTCATACTGAACTGTCATCCAGTACATAAGTGAGCGAAATATTTCATACTGCACCTCTTTTATGCGACCATGTGCATCAAAGTGTTTGCTGAGTGTCATTACGGCCGTGGTGATGATCTGATTGATGTCGTAATAAATGACTCCGAACTTCCCAAAATGCTCTACCTTGCCAGAAATCTCGTCATAGCGGTACAGGTCCACAGGAAGTGGCGTCTCACTGATGACTGGCTTCATGCTTGCTATGCGGAAACTGTTGTCGTGGTAGGTGTAGTCAAAGCGGGCATTCACCATGCCTTCTTCAGAGAAGCGGTAGATCTGTTTGTCCACTAGGGGGCCCATCTTACGATATCTTATAGTGCAAGAGAAGCCCCCGCTCTGCAGACTGACCATCTTGAGTACACCAGATGTTTCATCGTAGCCAAAAGTGACAGCTGTGCTGTCATACAGAATCTCAGAGAGCTTGGCCAGTTTGCCATATTTGTAAAGGACACGCCGTCCTGTACCCAGGAAGTATGTGGCCTGAGGGCGACCATCTTCGCTGAAGTCATAGATGATGGAGGCGTTGCTTTCAGGGGGGTTATAAGTGTTTCGAATATAGCCAATGGAGACATGGGTAAACATCGTGTGCCGAGCAACGCTAGGCATGGTGACCACAGTGATACGATCAGAAGGATCAAACTCAAAGATGTACTGCCTCTGACTCTGCAGGAGGAGCACCATGGACTATATATAAAAAAAAACATGAGATGGTTATCTTTATTACAGTTATAGATTATATAAATAATAAGAAATCTCATAACAGTAAAGCAACAATTAGTAGCATACTAATCTACTATATAATTCTACACAAACAGTAGCACTATATAGTAGCACTAAGTAATATGCTAATATTGAGGTGATCTGAACTAAAAGTGATTTAAAATGACAAGCTTGAGCAGCTACAGAAGAACTCACCTTGTCGAGGTAGCTGTAGCTCCACACCTTGCCGTCAACAAATGTGCGAGAGACGATGCGTCCTTGCTGGTCAAACTCTGTCCTCTCACTCATACTGCCGCGGTGCAAGCCCACCAGGCGTCCAGTGGAAGAGTAGGACACGTTTACCACAGCAAGGCTGCTACTGGGCTGCCAAATAGCAGGTCTCCCCTGAGCATCATAGGTGATCCTTAGTGTGAACTTCCTGTGGTCATCATAAATCTTCTCAGTCCGTGTGTTCCTGTCAAAGTCGATGGAGAGCAGGTTGCGTCCATGGGCCTGAAAAAAAGTGACAGTTTGTTTAATTTCCATGAAGGAATCCTGTTGCTGCTGACACAGGCCTCTGCATACACAGTAGCTGTCCACATTAATTGAAAATGTTTGACGAAATCCAGACACTTCATTAGATTTACTCACCCTCAGTTTCCTGCCAAACACTGTGACCCTGCCCTTGGTCAGCTCCTTGCGCAGTCGCCACTCTATGGAGTTAAGTCCGTTGTCGGTGGGCAGGGTGATGTTTCTGCGGCCGACGGTGGGGCTCACTGACCCGGCCAAGATGTGAGGTTCTGTGTGGTAGCTGATACCCATCCCATTAGCATAGACCACTCTTAGTGTGCCATTGTTACACAGCTGGTAGCTGTTCCGTACTTGATCTGCATAATTATTACAATATATTAAAAAATAAGAATTAGACTAGCTATTAAAAATGCTATTCTGCACTTGAAATGCATTCATTAGACCGACAGACTGAATGTTTTATAAATATGCTGATTTTTGCTGATCTGTTATACTAAGTTATACAGTAAATTAAGAGGTGGAAGCAAGGTTTTAATGAGAAATCTGTCTGAACAGATGTTGAGCGGGAAACATCTGGAGATTTAATGATTCTCAACTTCAGGTAGCTGAAAGTTCTTCTCTTTCACTGCCCTCCTGGGCTGACTCCTTAATTAAACTAGTACAGTTTCCCTCTTCAGACCCCTAGAATATGCACTAATGGTATTACTTTAGGCTCTGCCTCATCTGGTGTATGGGTCAGGGAAAAGAGGCCCAATTGCTCCTACTCTCTAGATGAATATATCATAGCTGTTCCAATCTGTTCTATCTATCAATCTATTAATCTATTTATCTATATAGCTATCTATCTTATTGGTTTGGCGATTGAGGGGATAGAAAGGATTTACTATTTCACCATATTGTATTTCTGAGGCAAGGCAGAGACATAGGAGACAGAGGGCTAATATGTTAATTGAGATGTACCAAGATTGCATGTCACAGGAGAACTAAAGAAATTTTTTTTTTTGTGCATTCACTACTATGTGGAAAGGTTTGCTGTAGAATACTACATTGATGTAGAATACTGTTTTATATACAACAGTCAGCCATAACATTGAAAGCATTGATACATTGAGTGAATAACATTGATTATCTCCTTATATTGACACTTGTCAAGGGGTGGGATATATTAGGCAGAAAGTGAAGAGTCAGTTATCAAAGTTGAGCTGTCAAGCACAGGGATCTGAGAGACTTTAACAAGGGCCACATTGTGATGGATAAATAGCCGGGTTAGATCATCAACAAAACGGCGGGTCTTCTAAGGTGTTCCTGGTATGCAGTGTTTAGTGCCAGCAGCACCAAAAAGTATTCCAAGGAAGGACAACCGGTGAACTGTTGACAGAGTCATGGGTATCAAAGGCTCATTAATCCACATGGGAAGCAAAGGGCCAATCTAACAAAACAGCTACTGTAGCTCAATTTGCTAAATAAAATATTTCTGGCTATAATAGGAATGTATCAGAAATGTGTAAATGTGTGAGTACACATGCTGACCTGTCCACAGATGAAAGCTCCTATATTTGGTACATGAATATCAGAACTGGACCATTGAGAAGGTGGCCTGGTTTGAAAGATCATGTTTGCTTTTAGATTCACCTTTGGAAGAAGGCATGCTGGCGAAGACAGTGTGATGCTCTGGGCAAGGTTCTGCTGAAAAAATCCTGGGTCCTGGCATTCCAAACTGCAAAGTCATTTATAGTAGGAATGGTTTGAGGAACATGACCAGGAGCTCAAGGTTTTGACTTGCCCTCCGGATTCCCAAGATCTCAATCTGAGCATCTGTGTTATTTGCTGGATTAAAAAGTCTGATCGATGGAAGCCCCACCTCGCAACTTTCCGAACTTAAAGGCTGTGCTGCTAACACCTTGGTGCAAGATATGACAGCAGACCTTCAGAGGACTTGTGTTGTCCATGCCTTAATGATTCAGAGTTTTTTTGGCGACACAAGAGGGACCTATACAATATTAGGCAGGTGATTTTTATTGTTATGGCTGACTGGTGTACATTATTATTAAGAATTTACTGTAGAAAATGAAATGAATACCTCAGAAATGAGGAAATTTGCAAAGAATCTTGAATATTAACAATATACATTAACAATATACACTAACATTTAAATTTAAGATACAGCTTGTACATAAGACCTTAAAGTATGGCATCTCACTAATAGTGAGAGTACTAATAGTTCACAGTACACACACACCTTGCACTACAGTGTAGGATGCCTCTACTGATGAAAGATTGGTAATGACGGTGATGTCATCATCTCTGTTTGAACTCTCGATGTCAATGTTGATGGTTTTCTCGATCTCTCTGTGTAGGCTTGTCACCATTCCGGTCGGATAGGTCATATTAGTAAGCCTCCCCTCGCTGTCATACCTGCAGGCATGACATGAAGTTCACAAAACTAAACTTCACAAACAACAATTCTGAAATAAACAGTGGAACCACAATCAAAGTTCTGTGATTTCTATGACTCTAAGAGCGCCTCAGCAGGCTGTTTCTCATCGAAATGCATCATTGCATCATTTGGGTCTGATGGGTTTTTATCATCAGAAGCACAGCAAGTTCTGTGTGAGTGTGACTACTCTGTCACATGAAAGCAGGCATCTGTTGCTCTCATGAGAACTTGTAGGGTAATATCGGAGATCAAAAGATTAAAGGCGTATCATATGGCGAGGAACCTTTATTGTCTGGCATATCCCTTGCTTGCTCTTGCACCTTCTTTCTCTCCATCTTTGTTTGGAATGCTATGGGGACTGTGTTTAGAGCCTATCACAGATCTGTTCCAGACTAAATGACGTCTGTTTCAGTGGAGTGCACTGGAGTCCCCGGTTCCCATTTTTAAAAAAATATAATTTTTATTTGTAGGTATTTTTTAGGCAGGTGCAATTGCATAGTCAGACAGCAGATGGAAGCAATGATTCACATAATTCCCACTATGTAGGGATGATGCTGAATACAAATATTTACACATCCTGATTTCCCACAGTCATAGGGGAATAGATACGTCATGCAAGCCTCCACAAACCTCGTTTATTGAGAGGAAATGGAATCTGAACCTTATTAAAATGCTTCTTGTGCGTTTCTAAACACAATACCGAAAAGAAGATTTAAACTAAATGACTGTGAAAAGTCTGACACACACAGATACACAGACACACATACACTTACTCATAAAATGTGGTCCAGCCTGTCTCGTCAGCCTTGCTGGCCAGCAGGCCTGTACTGCCCTTGTAGCTGAGCTGTACAATCTCCTGATCAGCAGTGGAGATGGAGCGCAGGCTGCCTCCTATATCCAACCCCAGATTTAACACCTTGTTGTCAGGCAGTAGGTGGAGTCTAACCGTACTTGCTCCACCCAGGCCACCACCTTCTCTGCGCACTAGCACAGTGTTGTTACAGTTATCCACGACAGCAGCAAGCTCTCCCTCAAGCGTGTAGCTGAAATTGTAGAGACTCATTCCACTGACCAGACTGATGGTATGCAGGTGGAGTCCTTCCTCACTGAACACATAGAGCTCCTGTTCTCTTGGTGATGCCACCTCATATTGGCCCACCGCATTCGGGCCTGGGCGGTTGGCATGCACAGCTCGAATGCGGATGTTGTTGAGGTCAGCGATGTAGAGTGTGCCGTCAGGAGCTATCGCTAGTGAGGTGGGGGCATTGAGGTTGGCATCAGTGGCGTAGCCTTCATCACCAGCAAAGCAGTTGCAGTTGACATCGTTCTTGCAGTCACACTCGGAGGTGGCACCAGCCAGCAATGAGATCTCCCCGTTAGCACTGACCTGCCGTACACGGTTGATTTTTTTCTCATCGCTCTCAGCGATGTAAAGCACGCCAGAATGGGAGACAGCAATGGCAGTGGCACTCTCCAGTGCTGAGTGGATAGCCAGCCTGCTGAGGGAATAGTCGATGCCTGGGACCTGGCAGTGCATTGGCCGCCCAGCCACAATGCTCACCTGATGGTTTTCAGTGATGCGAAGTATTACATTGTTTTCTAAAACGTACAAGGAATTGTCCATGGGGTTGACTGCTAGGTCAGTGGGCCATTCCAAACGCACCTAAAACAGAGCAGCAGTCATAATACGGATGCCAAATACCTATTACCAAACATTTTTCTTTTCTCAACTTGCTAATAGCCTACCAATTACAATTCATAGCACGTCTTGTACTTCAGCTTCTATAGAGCTGCTTACTGATCAGCGTAAAGTGCGTTGCGTTTTAAGGTCAGACAGCTTGATATGCTGGAGCCTGTTCACTCCTTAAAAGCCTAAGCAAGAAAAAAGCACTACTCTTCTACTTTGAGGATTTGTGTGATCCCCTGCGCATGTAAGGATTAGTTCTGTTGGCGTACCTGGCTGACGTCCATGCTGGTGTCACAGCTGAGGGGCCGTACAGCAGTGAGATCGTTAGCTCCCAGCAGTGTGGAGATGATCCCATTCTGGTCCACCTTTCTGATCATAGTGGCATCTACGAAGTACATCAGCCCATTTTTGTCGACTGCAATACCTAAGAAAGAGTAAAGAAGAAAATAGTCGGACAAGAATTCTTTTTTTTTATTTTTTATGTGGAATCAGGATGCTTTAAATGTCAGACCCTCCTATTCCATTACCTTTTCAGTAAAGAATATACATCCTTCGAATCTGACCTTAATCTGAGCACGTCAGTTCATGTATAGGAGCAAAGGTAAAACAGACCAAAATAGCTTTCAGAGACAATGAGACAACAAGTCACAGAACCTGTGTAGGTGGCTTACATACAGAAAACAAAGCTGCTTTTCAGCAGCGCTGTGACTGAACTTAGAAGCAGAAAGACAGGAAGACAGCCCAAAAGAGAGCAAATGCAGGGCACAGTAGATGCAAGAGTGCCTCTGCTGATGCTTCGCTGCTCACAGTCATCAGGGAGTTAGGAATCAGGCCTCTGTAGTCTGCTACCCTCCTGATTCATGATTTCATGTCAAAGATGAAAAATGTGACAGTGTGACATTTCTGACAGTATGGTGTCAAGTTTCCTTTCTTTTCTTTTCTTTACAATTCATCACAGGATTTCACTATAAGGGCCGTATTCAACACAAGTCAACAACATACGCTCACTAAATAGGTTCATATTTAAACAGGGGAAATTCTCCCATTCAGTTAACCAGTGCGCAGTTTAGGACTCCATGGTTGCCAGATTTTTCCTGTTAAGAGCTTTTTGGACAACAGATTTTATTGGTTGTGTCTAGCAAACCGCACTTGAGTATTACAAAATGTGGACTGACAAAACAGACTGCATTATGTCTAGTGCTGTCAACTGTAACATGATGTGCCAAGCCGAGAGATAATAAACATGCAATTTTATAGTACATTATACAAATAAAAAGAAAGCAATGATTCAAAATAAACAGCTAATAATTTGACATATTGCTTAATATATTATTGGATGATTGTCACAATCAAGATAAGAAAAAACGATTTGTTATTCATGCATTCACAACAGTTTTTCAAATCCTGTTAATGGGCTACAAGACACTTAACAGCAATTGATACAGGAAATTAAAATTTCTGTATGATTCCAGTACAAAGCATAAAGAGTAGGCAGAAAAGTTACTGAATCATTAACTAAATGATGAGAATTATTATCATTTATTTTCTTTGATTACATGTCTTAGTGTAGAAAATCAGACACATTTCCTTAGCATTGGGCTAATGTTATGTGCATAAGTTTGTACGCATTTACTTCATGCTTGTCTTAAAGTAATTTTATTAATATATTTACCGCATGGTTATTTTTCACATGTTGTGGTACGTTATGTTGCATAATGTAATATTGATTTTTACCCATGTTTTTATATATTTTTTTTAAAAATTCAGTATCTTTCCACTTTATGCTGTGATGTATTAAGAAAAACTGCCCAAAAATACCATAATTTGTACCAATAAATATTTCAGTAATGCATATTACAGTATGCATAATAATTTTAATAAGTAATCATGATGGGTATCCTGGTTTACTGCACTTTCTTCTATAAAACATCTATTTACAGGTCTCAGCGCCAGTAAAAAAGTTTACTGCCCAAGTCAGCAGGAACACCAATTTATTCTAGGAAGACTATAAGACTGCACTGGCTGTTAACTTCCAACAGCAAGCCTACAAATGAATTAAAACCCTAAAGCGAAATAGTTTCTTTCACTGAACTAGGACTGTTTTACATGTTATTATCATTGACTGCATATTTGAATTGCCCTAGTTATTGTTTGTTTCTTTCCTCTTTACCTTTTGGACTCATAAGTGTTGCTTCCACAGCTTTTCCTCCATCACCACAGCGCTCATCAAAAGGTAGACACTGCTCTCCTGTTCCTGCTACCACCTCAGCATTGTCAGCCAGAAGCCGACCCCCGGTCAGCGAACGCACTCTGTAAATCCTTCGAGAGTTTGTGTCCGAGATGAACAGAGCCCCTGTAACTGGATCTACAGCCAGGAAATACTTATGTGTCGGGTTGTTGCTACAGGAAATGATGACAAGGGGGTCAATACCAGAATTAGTTTTCATTTTTATATTATTTAATAATCAAGAATTAAGTTAGAGGTAAAAGTTACTCACCTGTGTCGGAAATCCTTATTTCTTTGGGGAAGAAAAAGAAAAATATGCATGTAAAACTATGGTCATTACAAGTATATGCAAGATATATATAAAATACATGAAATGTATCCTTATGCAAGAAATATATCCTTTAGGCATACCTGAGTTCTAGCACACGCGTAGTATTGAGAGATGGATACACCCTGCGCACAAAATTCAGGTCACCCACGTACAGGCTGCCATCAATACCCGCTGCCAGTGCGACTGGTGCCAACAACTTATTCCCATCTGCCAATCCATTACAGCTCGGACACGAGATACTCCGCCGACGCCCATTGCCCATAACGCTGGTGATGACTGGGGGCTGTTGGCAAACAAAGACGTTCTCCCCACAGCCTTTATGGAGAATCCCTGGAATGTAAAAGAAAGCAGATTTCACAGTAAAAAGGAAAGACTGAAAAACTTTTAAAAGGTCAGTTTCAATAAAAGCAGTTTATAGGTTGCATTTTATAAGCTTTGTGTTTTCACTGCTGCAGCCAGATTGTGAAGACTGCGCATATTGGGTTATTGATTGACTTAACATCACTCTGTGCAAAAAGCACCTATTTGAGCAATGCCATTCACTGTCAGCAATAAATCCATTCTTAAACTGACAGAATTTAAAACAAGTGCAATTATTTAACAGGTTAATTCATAAACCTAACCATTACTACCAGAGATGTTAAAAAATGGAGAATGCAGGTTTATGATGTAGATATGATTAAATACGGTTAGAGGATTTGCTAGAAAGAAGAGTATACCGCTGCGCAGGTTTAGGATGTGGTGCTTGTTCAGAGACCATCCTCCAAGGTTAGAGGGCTCAAGTTCATAGCCCTGCAACACAGCTGTCCTCTTCTCCCATAACACTAGACTAGGACATGTCTCATACTCATAACCCACAGAGACTGCATTGAGAAGATATGGAGAGAGGAAGAGAGAGAGAGAAGGAGAGTGAAAAGGGGAGAGCAACACAGACAGTGCATGTCACTCAAAAGACATTAAAACCACATTTAATTGATTAAGTGTCAAGGCCCACATTAAAGATGAATCATTTGAAAATGAAGCTAGCTGAAAGAGAGGGAGGATAGATAAATCCTACATTTACAAATCTGAAGTGAACTAATATCATTTATTTCATTTAACCATGTAAAGGTCTTGGTGAGAATAATTTTTTCCCCAAGAGAGACCCGGCCAAGAACGCAACATAAAAGGTATCAAGAAGTAAACAGACAAAACAATGAACATTTAAAACAGACAAAAACATCATCTTATCTGACAGCTAATAGGTAGGTGAGCCAGCTAATCCTATTCCAAAAGCTTTACAGTTCTTATAACCTGTATCTCAATCAGACAGTAAGGATGATGGATCTGTATATAACACATCGTCTTCTTACATCCTTACGATACTCTAATAATCATGATCCCATGGACGTGGCTTTCTCTACTTCCTCTGCTTCAATTTTGCAAGTAGCAGGTGTATGCTTAGCATGTTAGGGATGGGTAAAAACATTAACAGGAAAATAAGTTTTGATTTCATACATTTAAAATCAAATATTCTACTTAAAAGCCCATTTATTAGTGTGAAATAAGAATTAGGCTTTCAGCACCTACTCCAGCTCTTCAGCTCCTCCACTGCAGTAGTTCTTGCTTTTAGTTGAAGTGATTATAATAAACTAATAATATCGCTGTTGGTGCCGCGATAATGCTTCTAATGCAGAAGACAGCTCACAGTCTACCTCACTCTGGCTCACAATGGACCTTTAGTATTCACTTGCATTCACATGTATCTCCTGCTGTACCGAATGCTCTTTTACATGACTGATTGTTCTCATACAATTGATCTGAATTCTGACACATCACACTTTGAAACAACTTCAAAAAACTTTTTTTGGTTTTGTTTTTCTCACATGGAAGAGAAAACACATTCCTGTCATCGTGTTGCTGTGTTGAGTGAGTTTATGATTGTGCCTGGTTCCTGGCATGGCCATGTGAAGAAGCACATGAAAAAATACAGAAGGAAAATAGTTCTTATCTAATACTATAAATATTATACTATTATCAGAATGCATCCATACGTATAGATGTGCCAGGATCAGTATCAAATCACCCATCCCTGGTGAAAAACCCATCTGCACACATTTCTAACAATGACATGTTAGACACAACTGCAGAATTTTACATACATTAGTATGAATCCATCGCAAATAAGACACATTTCTGCACTTGAATTTGCCAACATTTGGAATGCAGCTACACTGAGGTGAGGAGAGAGGCAGAGTAAATAGAGCTGAGGAGATAAACGGGGTGGAGTCGCTATCACACTGTTTGCACACACCAAATCAGTGACAGAGTGCGATGCTCAGCAATTTCCTCACAGCACTCACAGCACGGATACCTGAAGCCATTCCCCAAAGTCAGTGCTGACAAAGGCTATACGTAGAGCACTCTCCTATATCACACTGAGTTTTTGGCTTATTTGGAAGTAACCTTTGTATGAGCCCTTCTTACATAATGAATTTGCACCCGATGTTTTACTCACCCACTGCCTCAGAAAGGCCATAGACTCGCTGGCCATAAGCATCTGTCTTATCCCAGATGAAGGTGTAAGCGAGGTTAGGTGAGGCATGAAACCACTTTTGGAAAAGATGACCTTCCACAGCCACCATTAGGTGCACCTTGATCAGGCTGAGGGGCACCACCGCCGGGGTCATAGTGATCTTCAGGAGAGAGCGGTAGCCAGCTGCCCGCGAGCTCAAGTGACACAGTTTTAGATTAGTGCCTGGTATCTCTAACAGTTCATGAAGAACCTGAAGAACATAAAGAACAAAAGATTAGCAGTTAATGGAAATTGGTGGAAGAATTTATCCCTTAGGGATAATGAAAAAATAGATTAAGCTCAGCAAAAAGGTAAAAAAAAATGATGAAATAAAAACAAGATAGGATACCGGGAATGAAACTAGAAAGAAAAAAATGTTGAAACTCTCCTCAGTTTTAATCATGTTCAGAAGTAGTTCATATATGCAAAACAATATGCTAGTTAAAATGAAATATCTGTACCCTGCAGTCTCTGCAATGTTTACTCAAAAGAAGACTGGTTAATTGACATGCAATGTAAAGATGGAAAAAGTAAAGAGATTTGACAGAGAAGGGCTTGGCAGTATATAAAAAATAGAAGCCTTTATTCAATAACTTTGACGAAAAAACAGACCATGACACAGAACATTTTATGAGACCTTGTTCTGACCTGAGTCTCAGGGATAATGGATCTTTCTCCAGGTCGAGAGCTAAAGAACGAGGACAGGGGTGAAGCTACCACAACTGGATCTGGCCTCACGAAACCGCTAAGGTCGCAGCCTGGGATTGTGTTCTCCTCTGTTTTCATCATGAGTGTGTCCATGGCGTAGAAGCTGTTCCACGGTAACCACACTGTGCGCTCTTGGCTCAGAAATGGTGCGCGCTCGAAATGCAGTGTGAGAGAAGCGCCTCCGTTCGCGATGAGGTCAAAGCTGCGGGAAAGAGCCGAGAAAAGGAAAGCATGGAGGAGGAAGAAAAACATAATTATTTCTGCTGTACGCATTATTGATGGCACTATTATACTCTAAATGATTTTACAAGTCAAAACAGCAGTTTTCTGGGGGAATAATTAATTTCATTGATAAATTACAGCCATTTCAACAGAAAAGCTTGGGGTTTACAAGACTTTAAATTAACATAATAAACATTTGTTCGTATTTGTTTTTAATGCAGTGGTATACATCAACAGCACTTGAAGCTGTGATAAACAGCAGTGTAGTAGGATTTAACAGTGTCATGAGACAGTTCAACTCCTAAATATAAAGGAGTGGGAGGAATGTAGTAAAACCAGTTTGAAGGCTTTGAAGTGACTCACGTTCCATCCTGCCGTGTAAGGGTATATCCATAGTGAGGGTACTTAACGAAGGACACGTTTACCCCCACCAGGGGCGTCCCATCTGTAGTCAGAACCTGGCCTCTTATCAGGGATGCCAGACTAAAAAAAAGACATTTAACTCATAACCTTTCTTAAACAAGTTACAACAAAGCAAGGAAAAAAAGTCTATCCATGGCTCGAAATCATGACATAGATGCCCTAGGGACTAGGGCAAACCTGATGCTGTACCTGGCATTGAAAGGGTTCTCTCCCTGAATGATATGAGTGCTATCCCGGCCGACCAACATGTTGACACGCTCATAGAAGGAGCGAACCTTCTGGACAGGTAACTGGCTTTGCTGGATCACTTGCAGTGGGTCTCGAGAGCCACGACACAAAGGGCTGTTTTGACATGGGCTCTGGATACAGCAATCCGGGTCCATGCAGTCCGTCAGACCATCTACAAGAAGAGAAAATACCCAGTGTCACAGGTAATATGATCATTTTATTTGTTCCTTGCTTTCGTTTGACCTTCCTTTCAAAATATTAATGTTTTCTTTTCTCCTTCCAACTAATCCAAAATCAATAGTACTAAGTTTTTTTTTGACACTCAGTTACTGTAGCTTTATATTTCTCTGAATAGCTAAATAAAAAGTATAAGCCTGATTCTAAAGCCGAATTATTTTCTATTACTGTAGCTGAATGTAAAAGGCAAAAGCTAGAGAAAAAGGGCGACATAAAGGTGAATACAGAAGGTGGGCCGAGAAAAAGGCACCTTGGGTCAGAGAAAACATTTATCTCTTTAACTGCATCCCACTGAGACGAACTGTCCACTCAAAGTCACTCTGACCCTTGAGTGGGAAGACTTTCAAGGCCACCATAATACACACGTAGATAACACTGCACTAGACCACAACCTGGCCAATCTGTAATAATGGCCAATCTGTAACTTAATCAAAATGTAGATAATACTGACCATGTTCAACCGCAACAGTTATATGGTGAAATAAAAATAATTAAACATCAAAGTCATATTGTACTGTACATTCAATTGGCCACACTGCCACACTGCCATAACTCACAGAATGACTGATGCAATGCAGGTCAATCTCATGAAAAAAAATAAAAATACAAACAGACTGTCAAACTAGAACTAGAAAAGAATTGGAAAACATCTGAACAAAAAAATCTAAATATCAGCTAACAGGGATAAAAATGAGGCTATATGTTTATCTTGTGGCCACTGAGGTGAAATATTCTACAACAAATTCTTGGCTCCTACATAGTTTTAAAAGGGAACCTAGAAAAGATGAATGCCTAACATCCAAGGTACTTCAATGATTTGTGTATATACTGTAGTGATTAGGTATTCAATCCTCTCTATCTAAAAATGTTATTTTTTAAAGTAACTAATCTCTAAATAACGGATTACATTTTTGAAAAAGTAACTAAGTAACTGAGTACTAAATGGCGGACCTAACGCGTTAGATTACAAAAAAGTAATCCAAGTACTCTAACGTTACTTTGTAACGCGTTACACCCAACACTGTTTATAATACGTTGCAGATTTTATAGTCACCACTTCTCTATTACCAAGTTTGTAATTCCTTTCAGCAGGTGCAGGTTTATAGGAAGGAATGAAGCAGGGTAGGGAATCTAGATGCTGACAGAGAGCTCTGACCCCTTCTTCAAAAGCATCCACTTTAAACCAAGAAAGGCGTTAGGTCTTGGTGCTGCATAATGCAGACTGCAGTGAATGCTCGCTTGAGAGTTTTTTTGGATCCGCTCCATATAGTCAAGGTGAAGGGGCAAGTATGACACATTAATACAACCGATTCTAATATAACATGGCTAAAACTTGAAAGCTAGAAACCTTTGGGGATTATGTGAAATTTGTCATTCTGTGACAGCATGTGAGAGTTATCCATCTCTCCTGGAATTCAGGGTACATGGAGCTTGCACTTTTCAGGATCCACAAACAAATAATTTTCTAGTAACCTCTGCAGCGCTCTCCTGACATGGAGAATGTGGTCTTCTCTGGAATACATTCAAATATGGTGTATTTAAATAATCTGCAAAATACACTGCCTGGCCAAAATAAAAAAACGCACACTTTTAAGATTCTAGGCATTCAGACACTTTTAGCTTTGATTACAGCACAAAAAGTGGTGATCAGCTCATGTGTGAAAATGTTTCCTCACGATCCCAGAAACACCCCTTTCACAATTTTGAATCCTGGAATATGCCTGTGCCATCAGGGAAGAAAAACTCCACTGTAGGGCTGGGCGATTTGGCCTAAAATCAAAATCTCGATTAATTGAACATTTTAACTCGATTACGATTAATGAACGA
>JAQMYK010000002.1:17928394-17948655 GCA_030014345.1 Clarias buthupogon
TTATAAAGGAAGATTTGGAAAGGTTTAATATTAAAGTGAAAACAATCCTGTCATGTTTCGTGTGAAGTCGCTGCATGTACTGTATGGGATGAGCAGCTCAGCAAACTGTACCATGAAAAGGCTAAACCTGCTACTGCTACTTTTTAAAGACATAATCAAGCACCTTGGAGTTGTGACAGGTAATTTGGTAATTTAAACAATAAATATTTTTAAAGATATGTAGTGACAAGATTATTTCTAGAAACCAGGACTAACTAATTATATCCTAACACCAAAAATGTGTGGAGGAAATTGACGCTCAGTTCATATTACTGTAAGAGGATTATCACGTATGTCAGTGTGAGTTCAGCCATGCTTAGGCCAAAAGCCCAAAGATTAACCTTAAATAGTTAACACCTTAGCATGTCGGTGACTTCGCTGTTGGTCACCATGTTGATATGGCCTTTTAGAGTAGACCAGAATCTTTTATCATATGGTCATTAGTTCTGCCCGATTTGGCACAGGTGACATTTCAATGGATTTGTGGTTAGGGAGGACATCATGGGCAAAAGAGCATGAAAAACCTTGAATGCACTAAGGCCCATTTACCCTTCATGAATCAAATGCAATACAGCTTTAATTAATACAATTTTCGATATCTGAGGTCTTTGAGATGCCACATTAATAGCCCACTATGCATTGATTGTCACACAATATTGAGTTGAGAGAAAAGTCACTTAGAAATGATTGCTTCTTAAATTAAGTTGCCATTTTAGACAGCCAAATACTTATGAAGCGCCAAGACAGCAGAATCTATAGTAGCCATTGATCTTTTTCGTTGGGCAGGACGGAGAACAGCCCCGCTTTTATGCCAAAGGCCAGTCAATTCTCCCCACAGTACCTAGAATAAAGTGGGGCTTCACAAGGTATTAAGACACCAAGCTAAAGTAATGTGATTGGACATCATTGTAATCCCTTGAAAAAGGAGGTGAAATTGCCTTGGGTTATGGGTCAGTACACATTCTCAGAGAAGGAGAGATGAAGGTGGAGGGAAGGCAGACAAAATCCCTCTATGTAGTTAGGAGGCAGAAGGACTATGATGTATACTACACAATGTAACTAACGAAAAGGAAAGGAAAGAAAATTAAAAGAAAAGGAGGGACAGAAAGGAAAGGAAAAGAAAGAAATTTAAAAGAAAAGGAGAAAAGGGAAGAAGAAAGGAAGAAATGAAAGAAAACAAGAAAGAAAGAAAGAAAGAAATGTCAGGAAACCTGCTCATCACTACATCCCACAATCTGCTTGTGTGCAGCGCTATCCCCTTTGAAGGTCATAAAACTAAAGGTTAGATTCATAAATCCTTGAAACTATCCTTGGGATGGGGCTGTTATAACTCAAAGAGTGAAAGAACCTATAAAATATCCTCTACTAGGACTTGCCTCAGCTTGAAAATTGTACTACCACAAACTTAAATTTCTCCCTAAACTTCTAAGACAGGAACTACATGAAGGTTAGATGAATGTTCTTCACAAACCTCAGATAGCTAAAGAGGAGGAGAAATGTACCGTATATCTGAGATCTGTCTAAATTCCTAATTCAATATAACAAAATATAAATTCATACATAAATAAAAACAAATTGTAAAATATGGCAGAATGTATGGCCCATTGTCAAATGTAAAGTTCCATTAAAACCTTGATGGGCAAATAGAAAGAGGCACATTTGTCTTGCATGCCACTTCATCCCCAGTGAGCATGGCTTACACATGTGGTCCAATCATGCATTTGATCACGTGTAAACCACGTTCACCTGGAGTGCACCAGCATGTAAAGTCAATGTGCACACTGAACAACTTTCTGCAATCACACTTTTTCTCTTCTTATTCTTTTTCGTTAATTTAATTTTGCATTAGGGATGTGCTTTTATTTTAATACATTTCAATTAAATGTAAATGTGTGGTATTTCGGAAGGAGGTACAAGCGGGAATTCAGCACTGGGTTTTCTTCTTTCTCTAATTTAAATGTTAAGGGTCCCACTGATGCATCCTAATGGGGTGATTACTGAAGGTCTATTCTGCACCCCATAGTTGCTTCTTACACACTGCTGGAGTGCAACACAGTCAAATCCCTCCATTAGTAGACACTGAGACAAAGTCATTACAATGGCTTGCTTTGGCCCTGTGCCCTGCGAGGAAAAAATTTTGCAGAAAAATTCTGCACCATCTCCCTGCACTCTAAACTCTGCACCACTGACTCATGAAATTCAACAATTACCTCAGGATCTGGGCTTTCCCTGTTGCCGTTAACCTCAGCTATAGTCCAGCAATCCCAGTCTTTGCAAATCTGCTGCACATGTTCCAGACCCACATTGCTTTAATTCAGCTTTTTGTTCGAATTCGACTCTGCAGGGCTAATAAGCTAAAAAACTTGTCCTCCCACGTTTGTTAATAAGAGAGCACTATAGCATGCTCACGTACTGTAGACTGATTAGAGTATACTGTATGGATCCTCATTATGATTCATTTCTATTATTTTGCCCGAGATGCCCTCTCAGTGACCGCTGAGGTCTTTCCTTTCAGTTTGTCTTGTGATGGGTAGCATGTGGAGACAGATACTGTATATATACTGGAAACAGTAATGGATAGGTAGGAACCGTATTCAGTGGTCTTACACTACCTTTGTCGATGTACCGGACCATTGGAAATTCACCAGTGGTTATTTGAAAGTCATATTCGGTTATCTCAAAACCCATTTGCATTAGAAAATCTCACACATCACAGATAGATTGAGAATGATCTGAGGATTTATAACCTTCAGGGTTATAATAATAAACTAGTACAAGAAAACACGGATGTAGAAGAAACACACACACCTGCTCTACACAGCTAGGCACTCTACAGTACACCACCAAAATCTAGTCTACAGGACACACTGTGAGAAGCACACAGTCTCTACACAGCCAAGCTGTCAGGAGAAGTGCTTGCGGCCAGTGCTACGGTGCAGCTAGCACTAGGACATAGTGCGGACGAGGTACAATACCTTCTTTAGTCTCATCCCAATAGTCTGCAATAGAGAGAGCACGCAAAGAAGGGGGGAACAAGAGGGCGAAGTGAGAGGCAGGAGACATGCACACATGCAGTTATTTCGGAATATATGAGAGACTTCTGAAGCGATTGCCGCTTGTCTTTGAAAAGCGTTTAAGGGACCATATATGGAACTTGATGGCTGACTATTTTAGACGAGATTTGATGAGAGTAGCCAGACAGGCTTTCTGTAAAACTGTAGGAGGGGAATGAACTAAAATCAAGAGATGTTCAGACAGGTAAGTGTTTGTTAGAGGCACTTGTGTCATCCTGCAAGTGACAGACTCTCTCTCTCTCTTTCTCTCTCCATCTATCTGTCTGGCTCAGACATGTATGCACACATATGCACTCACATACAGACGAACACTCACACTGAGACTTCCAGACACTGACAGAAAAACATGCTCATGCTCATAGATTTTTTTTTTCATGTCTATTTTTATGAGAGAGAAGTCAGAGGCAAGCTAAAGGTGTGACTGTTTGCAGGGGAAGACATCTGGAGCTTACAGTTGCCGTTCTATTATGTGCGGCAACGTACCTGTCTGTATTGTTTGGCATGTGAGACTAAATCTTTTCTCTCATTCAAACAAAACACAGCTCGAAAGCTCCTCGATTCCTCACATCCACTGTAACTTTTCTCTTATTTCTTCAGTTGTTTTACCCTGAGGATCAAATACCTTTGTAAATACCACTGCTAACTTTGGATCGTGTCTCTTTTTAACCTTAAAAGCGGCCTTAAGCAAACTCCCCTCGATATTCTGCAGATCTTCCACTCTGTTCTTATTATGTAGGTTTTCTGAATCTTAAATAGGACAGTGTAATTGGGCTTTTTTTTTTAATCCCTTTAATATTATTATAGTCCTCTTTCTACATTATACAGTATTTCATCATGTATAAGAGAAAGTGAAAGACCCAACAGAAGAAATTCTACTCCATCCTTTTCTATTTGTCAGAAAAACCAGTGTATGACTTTGAACTAGTGGTTTTCAATCTCGGGTTTAGGGAAACCATTTCTGTTTTCCATGCTCTGGCACCCTTTATCCATATCACAAAGGGCTTGCTATTGACATGATGAGCTGCATCAGACGAGTACAAAGATAGGAGTTCGTACATCCTCAAAACATTGTTGTAGCTTATCACTTTGTTTCTTTTGTACTAAAGAAGGACTTTGTCCCTGCCAATGCTCTGTTGCTTTGAATGAATGCGACAAGACAGACAGAGTGTCTACTGAGAGTGGATGCGTGTGTACAAATGGAAAGAGGGATGCTCCGGCCGTAAAAAACCTACCGATAGTGCAGTGCTCGCCATTCCATCCCTGGTGACACTCGCACTTGCCGTCCTTGCAGGTTCCATGCTTTACACACAGAGGACTGCACACACGCTGATCACATGCCTCGCCTGTCCAGCCCTCTTCACAACGGCATGAACCACCCATACACACACCATGAGTCCCGCAGTCCACCGAGCAAACCTCTGTAGATGTATATAGAAGACATGTGTATTATTGATAAATATCTTTAATAATATTCAGTTTATACTGTACATTTCAGTTTTTATTAGGTGTCTTGTTCCTATCTCCATGTATTTTCAACAGCTATTATCAGGCCTCTCAGTGTTTACAAATGAAATGGCAACTTATTATTTACCAAGATTATTTAGAGCAGCATCTAGATAAAAGTCTAGATATTTAATGACACATCTGGGAAACATTATTTTTGAGATATTTTTCAGCTTGTACCTAAGATTGCTTTGAATACTATGTTAGACCAGTTACTTTAACATCTATGCAACATCTCGCAGAGTACCACAAGGCTAAATCATGGGTCCGTTATTTCTAAATCTGAAGAAAATGCAGAATAATCCTTTATCCTAAATCCTGCCAAAATCCTCACATGCTTCAGAATACAACACAAAAAATCTTTGCATCCTAGTTTAAGAATTTAAGTATGACTGTAGTATTCATTTTGAAAGCTATTCATATTATTTCCATAATCCAACGTTAGTGTATTTAATATGTTATAGACAGAATGCTTCTGCTAAATCAACAGACAGGTCATGCACAATTTGTAGATTATTCCAAATAAGAGGAGACATTTAGTTTAGATTTTTGGCTAAATTCAGATTTTAGTTAACTTGCTAAATTTTTGCATGCTCTTGATACTCTTATCACTTTTCACTACTCAAATCAAATGCATTACTTTTCAGTTTTATCTCCCCTGTTATGTTCATTGTAAGCAAACAACATCAAATGTGATTCATATGTTATTGACATCTTGTTAAATGCAAACAACCTGCAAAAGCAGTGAGCTGGGACTGACCAATGGAGCAGTCGGGGCCCATCCAGTTAGGATCACAGCTACACAGGCCTGTGTCAGGAATGAAGGCCCCATGACCGTGACACTGGTCAGGGCACTGTGCTCTGGGCAGCTCACAGTGTGATCCTCCCCAGCCTGGTTTACAGTGACACTCGCCACTCACACAGATCCCATTAGTCGAGCAGGAAGGGTCTAGGCAGTCCACTGCACAGAAAAATGCACCACAAAAAAACAAAACAAAGTGCTAATGTTGTACAATAGACCACTGGATCACATTGACATTAATAGAGAATTGATTTGGAAAATACTAGAAATGAGTGTAAGGTGTATTCAGTAGCACTAGAATACATTTCTAGAGAGAGTGTAAGTGTAAATCTAGTATGCATATAAGAAAGGAAAAACAAGTGGAGTCTGGGGTATTAGTGATAAAAAGACACGCACACACTACACACACACACACACACACACGCAGCACCCTTTCAGCTGAGCATGAAAAATCAATATCCTCCACACTGTAGGTCTGTGAATGAGTCTTTCCTCTCAAATGCTTTTCCCATCTCCCCCTCTCTCCTTCCCCGATCTATCTCCCTCTCTAGTCTTTCGAAATTGTCCGGCCTGCTCTTTGCACGCAAGCTCGCACTGACCAAGAGAAAGTGACATTGTCTGCTAAGCTGCCAAGGTGATCAGGCTGCTTAAATGGAGTGAAAGCTATTTGATAAATTGTCTGCCCCTATGAGCAGTTTGGGGGTATCACCTCCACTCTTTACAACACCGTCTCACCCTTCACTTTCATCCCTCAAAGTCATTTGCAGAAGGCTGTTCTTTTTAGGCCGCAGAAATGGTGCATCACTTTTATTGATTTCTGTGCTTCTGCCACTCCAGATAAATTGTATGAGCAACTATATTGTGATCAAAATCTGACATCAGGGAAGAAAGCGAGAGGAAAATGTGCAGTAAAGGAAAAAAAAAGGAATAAGTGCTAACCTTGTACTCAAAACAAACTCCAGCTCTTTTTGTTGGTGGTGTGCTCTCTCTCACTCTTTCTCTCTCTTGCTCTTTCTCTCTTTCTTTACTAGATAATATGCCTGCCCTTTCTTTAACACAATATTACCTTTACCTATTCCTGTATGTAACTCTATCTTACACAATTTTCTTGTCTGAGTAAAAATATATATATAAATAAATAATACAACTCCTTGTTATTCCACTCCTCTTTTACCTGACCAAAATCGTTCTTATGAGGAATTTCTTTTTTATTATTATTATTATTATTACTTTTAAAAAAATTGATGGTGTTTTCTGTCTAAACTAAGAAGCACACTTAAAGACTACATTTTCTTCAGTCAAATTTTTTTCTTTCTTTTTTTTTTTTTTTTTACACAAGTTTGGATTTATTTTCTCTATGCTAGAACAATATTGAAGTTTTTCAAAATTATGAAATAACACAAATGACAAAGTAACAACAACAACAACAATAGTCAGTTGTTACTTTACGACACGAAAGTCAGCAGTTCTGGAATAGTTCTTACAAGAACCGTACTGTCAAGTGCATTTGCAAAACCCATCAAGCACCATGATGAAACTCATGAAGACCATCTCAGGAAAGCAAGACCATACTGCAACTTACCGCTGCTGCAGAGGAGAAGTTAATTTAGAGTTACCAGCCTCAAAAATCACCAGTTATCAGCACCTCAGATTAGAGATATGAACTGAACTGTTTTGGTCAAGGTGCTTTTGATGGCATATTGATCAACAGAGAAATTAAGAATAGTAGTATACTAGTGTTAAACACACATGTACTGTACACACCTTCAGCACAGTTCTGTCCTTTGTAACCCAGCGAACAGACACAGGTGCCCTCCTTGCAGGTTCCATGGCCACCGCACTGAGGATCAATGCACTGATTTAATGGAATGTCACACTCCGGCCCCTTCCATCCACTGTAGCATGTACATGAGCCTTTATCATACTGTCCATTACCACTGCAGAGCACTGGACATGCAGCTGTGAGAGAGAGAGGGAGAGAGAGAGAGACAAAGAGTATTCACTAATTAATTTATTGTATTCTCTCACATACCTACGCTTAGTAAATCACTGAAACACAATAAGCATAAAGAAATCACAATAAACTCGATCTCATGTTGGTGTAAGCAGTATACAAAGAGCTCACACGCTTCACTGATGACAGTTGGGGAAAGTACTTGATTGCGAAATACATGCGTCTATGATTACTGCATTGTAGGAACAGAGAATATGAGTAGGGAATAAATAATGGGCATGTACAATCTGCATACATGACAGGAGAAAAACAGCAGGGAACCATTCCAACACAATTTTTATGAACTTGCTCATGATTGTAGCACAGGCTTATTTTAATTCGTTCATCTGCTTAATTATCTTCAGTAACCGATTATCTCAGTCAGGGTCACAGCAGATTCCAGAAGCGATGAGCCTGAAGAGGGAATACGCTTTGCAGGGGACGCAAGCCCATTACAGGCCGTCCTGTACGGGCCTGAAGTCACGCTCACTCGAGTACACTCGTTCAAACCCAGGGACAATTTAGTGTAGCCAATTCACCTAACGATGTCTGTTTGGAAGAAACCTGGTGCATCCAGAGAACATGTGCACCCAATATACCGCGGTATGTGAAGCCTGTAGTTGTGATGCCTTTAGTTTAATTTACTCTTTTAAATTATTAAGCACATTAGGCAAAAACAAACAACCATAATTACTTATTATCACCACTGGGGTTTTTTAATTAGCTTTATACCCAAAAAAACACAACCCAGTATTACCCCATTTTTAATTCTGTGTTTTTTTTGTGGATAAACATAATATAAATCAGCTGGCTCTAACAGTTCTCAGTATTAAGCAAATAGAGTCTAAAACAAAAATAAAGCAAAAAAAACTTGGGCAATATTAAATTGCCCCCGACCCCCCCACCCCCCCACCCCAAAAAAAAAAAAAAAACTTGGGCAATATTAAATACCCTCTGTGATTCAGTAACTTGTAGATTACGAATTTTGGTCCATTCTTTTTTTTTTTCTACCACATTATTCAGGTTATTCTGGTTTTGGGACATTTGCTCTTAAGGTCCCGCCACAGTATTTCAGTTGGGTTGAGGTCTGGACTTTGACTAGGTCATTCCAAAAACTTTTATTTTTCAGCTATTCTGGTGCAGATTTACTGGTGTGCTTCAGATCAATGTCCTATTGCATGACCCCATTCTGACCAAGTTTTAGCAGTTGGACAATTGGCCTTTAGGATATCCTAGAATACAGAAAAGTTCATCGTTGACTTATTGACTATAAGGTGTCTAGGTCCTGTGGCTGTTAAATAAGCCCAAATCAACACCCCTCCACGCTGTTTGACACTGGTTATGACGTGTTTCTGCTGAAATGCTGTTTGGTTTCCCCCAAAATGGGTCTCTGCAATAAGGCCAAAAAACTCCACTTTGGTCTCATCCGTCCAAAGGATAGTGTTCCAGAAGTCTTGTGGTTTGTTTAAATGCAGTTTTGCAAACCTCACTAATGCTCCTGTGTTTTTGAAAACCCTTTCTTCTGGCAACCCTCTTAAACAAACCTCCTTGTTCAGTCTTATTCTAATTGTCCTGTCACATTTAAATGTAAGGCCAGTGGGGTCTTGGGGTCTTTTTGTATTTCTCCGAGCAGGGCATGCTCTGACCTTCGCAGCAGTTGGTGGTACTTAGCATATTTTAATGATTTTGGCATAATCATAGAATTAAAAGAGTTGGTACTAACATTTGAACATGTCTTTATTTCAAACCATTTAGATAAAAATAAATACATTTTTACTAGTTTTCTAGTAAAAAATAAATTACACTAGTTCAAGTTTCAAGATTGTAGATACTATATTAACGTTGACACTTTTTTTTTTTTTTACAGAGCATTTGCATTTAGATAAAAATACATTTAATTGTAGGCACTAAGGCTTATAATGAGAAATTAGATAAATAAGTATTTGGACAGTGATGTAATTTTCATATTTCTGCTTCAACCACAACACATTTGAAATTAAGCAATCAAGGTATCATTGTGGATGTATGGACATTCATCTTTAATTCAAGGGGTTTAACAAACTCACCAATATGAAGTACTGTGCAAAAGTCTCAAGCCAATCCTCATTTCTTTATATTAAATTCAATTATATCATTTATTTTTTAAAAATGGGAAGAAATGTTTTACAGTAACAAATTCTAAAGATGCAATACAAAAACATGTTTCTTTATGTAAGAACCTCAGCAGCAGCCTCATTTCCCCTCTCATCTGATCCAACCACTCCGCACTCAGCATCACTAGTGTAATAATCACTGGGCTGTTCATCCGTCATCATCTGCACTTGTTTTTTTTTACTGGTTCATGCCTTATGATGGAGATGTAGATGGATATTTTTGTTTGAAAGATTCATGGATGCTGTGTGGCTTCACAAATAAAAAAAACATTAATCTGAAACTGGTCAGGTACAGGACCTGGACTGAAAATGAGAGAAAAAGACCTGCCAAAAAATGAGAGGCAAAAAAATTCTTTAGGAAGCCTGGAGAATTATTTCTCAAGAGTAAAAGAAAGTCTGGCTCTTTGAAAGCAAAATATGAAAAATGAGGTGTGGCTGAAGATTTTTTGCACAGTACTACTGTATATATATATACACAGGGGCCCAAAAACATACACATACTTCAACAGTTATATATGCACTTTTTTCGAACTTAAATCAAAATATGGCAGCAATGTAATGTATAGTATTATGTTTCCTCTAAGGATGTCAGTAGTAGCACAATCGTTGGTGTGACTGTCAGAAAATAGGCATATATTTTTCATGTTGAAGTGTGTATAAATTTTTTGGGCCATTTTTATAAACTGTACAAATGTAATCTGCAAATATTGTCACTTATCAACCCGAGTATATACATTATTACCAATAGTCAATTACAAGTACATTTAAAACACAAACTAAATACAAACAAGCAAACAAATAAGGCTATAGAGAACACACCCCACTTTTATTATGAACTCTCCCGAGTGTCTGCTGTGGCCCTCAAAAGGCATTCAGGCTCCCAGAACAATTAGCACCACTTCAGATTTTTTTTTTGCATTTTATTTTATCATACTTCTGTTTTGGTTTTGTATATGGTTTTGTTTATGTCACGCAATTTTACTTGTGCATTTTCTTTTGCTTTTGCGTTGTCTCTGTCCCTGGCCTTTGATTGTCATATCATTCTCACCAATGTAATCAGTTAACTCTTGATTAGTTTGTGTACTTTACTCCTGATAATTGAGTATTGTGCATTTGATTTCCAAACCAAACTTTGGTTTCTTGTTTCCTGGTTTCTGTTCTTTCCTAGTGCCATGTTTCCTCGTTTGATTTAAAGAGCTTATTTCAGAATTTTTAAACTGAGAATTATTTTCATAAAAAAGAAAATCTACTAAGGCACTATGAAGCACACTGCTCCTGTGTGAGTATAATTGGTTGGGACTCGCAAATAGTGTGTATGTAAGCGAATAAGAGTCTCTCGCTATGTGTGTCAGTGTGTGCTCATTAATGAGTTGTGATGGATGAGTGTTAGGATGTGAGAACAGATGTGCTCATTGGTTTTTGTCTCATTTATAAGTCTGCAACCATAAAGAGTGAACGCCTTCCTTTTACACACCCCTGACGACAAACAAACACACATACACGCGCGCACACACACACACACAATGCACAGTGCAGTAGTCCACCAGCCTGTTACAAGCTGTGGCCTTGAGATGGTTGCCTCTGGTGATGCATTCGCAATTTATTTTAACGAATGCTGCTTGAACATGTCCCCCATGTTGCATCTGACAGCTGACTAAAGCAGATTCGCCATCATCAATGTTCCCAAACTACATTACCCATAACCTGGGTTAGATCTGAACATCTCTCGCTGGTATAATCTCCAACTTTTATTAGAGCATTTGTAGGTGAAAGAGGAATTTTATAGCATACATCCAATGTTTTCAGCACACACACACATGCACACACATGCAAATGAATAAATACTGTAGACGGAGGGTCTGGAAGAGAAAGAGATATATACAGATGTGTAGCTATACAGTGAAAGGAGAAGAAAGGTCAGAGGATGAGGAAGGAGGATGAGATGGCAGAAGGGTTAAGATGAAGAAAACTGTAATGAAACAAAATGTAATCTAACAGTGAGGTAACTAAACTATTAATCACAAAGCTCCCAGGTGAACAATGGGAGATATTGGCTCGCGTGAACTCACATCCATCATCTCAATGCCTTAGAGACGCCTGCGCGTACAACCCTAACCCCCTCCCAACACACACACACACAGTGCGCTGTTCAGGAAGTTCCAAGGGTTGCAAAGGCCAGGGCAGTGAGACTAACACTAATCCCTGGGACGTACGCTGAATTAAAAGGTCAGGGGCTGGATTACGCAGGACTGCACAGGGGCATCGTTCTGGCACTTTCCGTCAATTTAAATGGCAACCTCAGTTTATCTTTCCGATACACAGCCCCCCTAGATAGATTTTATCTGTTTGACGGATGCGGGTTACGGTGCTAACTCCCTCCTTCCCCTGCTATCGTTCTATGAGCGCTCCAGTCCCTGATGTGTTCCGGCTGCATGTTTATAACTGTAATTTGGGTAAGGCGAGAATACTAGAATACACTATGGATGGGACAGAAATCCACCACAGGACACCATGTTCGCACACTCACACAATTTAGAGTCTCAATTCTTCCTATTGGCGTGTTTTTTCGAATGGTGGGAAGAAACCCACACAGACATGGGGAAAGCATGCAAAACGCTGCATAGACGGTAACACGAGATCAGGATCAAACTGAGAACCCAAGAGCTGTAAAGCGCCGACGCTACCCGGTGCACCAGCAGTGATTCTGATCATTTTGCCCAGATCAAGGTAATTGTTTATGTCAAAACAATTCTAAACAGCTGTGTATAGACCTGATCATTGAAGCCAAGTGTTTTCAAATACCTGGTTTATAAGCCGCAGTGTATTATGTGTCATTGCCAGAACATAATCAGGAAAATATTTTAATGCCAAAATGTACAAATAAAAATATCGCACACCCAAGCTCTGGACACACAGATGAAGTTTGTAAAATTAAACCCTTAGGAAAGAAAAATGATCTATCAAACACTTTTTAATATTTACATGATACTAGTGTTGAGGACCCTGAAGAATAGCACCAATGGAACAAGTACTGTACTGTATGTTCACCTTCTTTTCTTTTCCTTTTATGATGATCAATGTTGTGTCCTACTTTATGTATCATCTTGTTTTTTTCTCTTCTTTTTCACTGTCTTGCTCTTGACCACGGAACGTAATAATTCCACTTTGCATAACCGTGTGTCATCTTTGACTCTAGCATTCAGCAGGAGATTGTAAGCGTTCCCCTGCTCCTCCCTGTGTGTACACTTATAACAGAAGGGCAGCAGGTGAATTGGGAGGTCTCCTACCTTTCGAGCAGTCCATGCCATGGAAGCCGGGGAAGCAGTGACACACTCCTGACACACATTCGCCGTTTCCATGGCAATTCCTCGGGCACTCTTGCACTGAGTCTGTGAAAGGGAGGACACTTGTCTGAGAAATGGTGGTTATGAAAGAAAAGACGATGGAAAACCTTGATAGTTGTGTGAAAGGAATTGCCTAGTACACTTATTCTACTCTTGTTTGCCTTTCTATCCCTTCATCCCTACCTCGTCCTTCGCGATCCTAAAATAGATGGGAAATATTTTTGTAATTTCATGTTCCACAGTCATATACAATATATGCCGCTCAAGTGGAGTCCTCTTTGTTACGTGAGCGTTCTTGAAAATTAATTCAAAACATTCATAATATCCCATTAGGTTCTGATCAATCTTGGTCAACTGGACCAAAGAAAATGAAGCATTAGTCATGTGTGAGTGTATCCTTTAAGCTATGTACACTAATTTGTTTCTCCAATATATCTCAAATATCGTTTTTAAACCACTCCCCTCACGTTTCTATGCTTTTGCTCCCCAAGGGTCAAATATACAAAGGGCCCAGGGCTGTAAATTGGATTGAATCACTCTTCTCGTGTCTTCTCATCTCCTCTCCTCTCTCTTTCTCTCCAGAGCCCTGCATCATTATTGTTACAACCAATTCAAACCTCAAAGCATTTAATTAGCCATGTTCAGCAGCACAACTGATGTGCGTAATGTTAATTGGTGTGATACCACTTATTACAGTTATCTATTCATGTGTGAATAATATTTCTGTATGTGCAAGGTGTGCGTCTCACTCAAAGTTAAAAGGCTGTGAAGTATTTAATTTATTTAAATGCTTTATATTATCTGGTATTAATGATGAAAAAGGGCCAAGACTGCTCTCAAAACACAAGACATTCAGTACCTCAGATCTAATTAATCACATCTCTCAGTGACTCCTGTTTAATCCTGATAGGTGAGTGATGTCTGACAAAGAGGGCTTTATTCTATCATTTAACTCGCTACTTTTTTTTGTATCTTATTGACTGAATAACGTTTGTCTGGTGAGAGGCTGAGGAAACAACAACTGATTATAATCGTTATATTTATGTAAATTAGGGCTTCTGAAACAGAGAAATAATATGAAATCCATGTACAGATTTATACCAATCAGTCATAACAGTAAAACCCAAGACATTATGCCCAGCTTTGTATAGGTTCCTCTTGTGCCGCCAGGGAAGCTCATGACTCTGCAAGACCTCTGTGGATGTGCTGTGGTGTCTGACACCAAGATGCTAGTGGTAGGATGGAGCCTCCCTGAATTGGACTTGTTTGTCTGGTGCAGCCCATGGATTCCCTTTCAGAATGGGATCTGGGAAATTTGGAGTCTGGATCAGCAACCTTGTACTCTGCCTGCTGAGCCCAATACACAGCAGGCTGTGATGTGCTGAGAGTCCAGATAGCTTTACAATGTGACCAGTAGTGACTTTTTCTGGAATTACACTGGCTGTTCTGTGGGAGAGGAAAGGACAGGCTGGTCCTTCGTCCCCACAAGCATAGATGAGCTTTGGATGCTTTTTGTAAATATGTACAAATTATATTCACGGCACACATGAGGTTCACACTAACATTATTCATAAGAAAATCACAGACAGCCTTGGGTATGCTTTACAGACCCTCTGAGGCACCTCTACTTCTACTCAGAACCACTGATGAAGTGATAGCAGGAACCATCTTGTAGACATTTCGCAAAATATAGTGAAACAAATCAAATGTACGGCGTGTCATGCTTTAATTGATAAAACGTGCAATCGTTTTCATGTTATTATAATATAAATTAAATAATTCCCTTGGGAGATGCTGTAATTGGAAAATACTGCAATAAATTCAAACAGCTATTTTCGAGATTGCTAGCTGCATTGTAGCATCCTGTCTATGCCAATCTTTGCATCCTTAAACACCTGTGAGAAAGGTAGGAAAAACAAAAAAGAATCAGAGTAGCACCAACCCTGAACTGCTTTGCTTTTCCTCGTCTACTCTTCAAACCTCTCTGCACTTTCCACATGAAAGTGGAAAACAATTCTGAGTGAATTTATCGAGCCAGTGGGAGATAAAGGCGCTGAGAGGGAGTGACTGTGCATGAGTGCGGGAGGCTGACTGACCTAATATAGCTGTGCTAAAGGACACAGACTCTTTCTCCTTGCCATCGTTGTAAAAGGCCAGGTGCCATGTGCCTGGATCCAGATACTGCACGAACACGGCTTCGTTCAGGACCACTGTCTGGATACTGCGTCGCTCTCGAGGAGACTCCACCACGCTCCATTTCTCCTTCCCATCCAGGCACTCCATATAGTCATACTACAGGGAGAGAGACAGAAGGAGAGCGAGTGAGAGAGAGACAGAGAGAGAGAGAGAGAGAGAGAGAGAGAGAGATTGGGAGAATGTCAATTACAAAAGAACAGTTGAGATATGGTGGTTTATATATACTGTATACTAGTATATATACTAGTGCTGTATAGTGCTGAAGTTAATAAAATCAATGTTGATGCCTACATTAAATCCACAAAAAAAAAAAAAATCCTGTTCATGGAAACATTTTGTAAATGACTGGCAGTAGTGTGACCTCCCTGAGCCAGAACTACCACTATATACACTTTATGAAAACTGATGCATATAAAGAAAATCACAGAAAAAAACTGTGATATTCAAACAGTGTGAATTCTGCAAGCAATATGACCTATTCATCTATTATAAACTATGATTAATATTATAATTAAGATTACCTGCGCGTGAGATGGGGGCAGGCCTTTGCGGATATAAACCCCGAAAAGCGCATCTTTTCCCAAGGAAATGTTGAATTTTAGAAACTGGGGCTGACTGAGATGAAGCAGTGATCTCCAGAACACACCTGGTGGTACTTCCTGGGTCACCCGCCTGCCCACATCCAGATTTCCTGTATCTATGCTGCTGTTTCGAAACGTACCAGTCCCTGAGATAGACAGAATTGAGAAAAAATTAACCTCTTTCACCTCTTTCATTGAAGAAGAATGAAAAAAAAACCCCACAACAACAACAGTGAGTTCTCTATATTCCTCAGAAATGAAGCAATGTAAGCGCTGTTTCTCATGTCTGTGAGTCTCAGGAGCTCCAAAAAACTGTTAAGTTTGACTTGAGATGAAGAAAAAGAAAGAAAAGGTTTTTTCCTTTATTATGGGGTTTATTTGTTCTTTTATTTAAAGAGAGAATTCACATACACTATGTTAAATATTTTACCACTTGCTCTTTTGTAGAACATCTGTGTTGTTTAATTGTACAGAAGATCATGGAGGTACTATGCATGCAGTATTGATGAGACGATCATTGATTCCAGTCATTGATATTTTTGACAGGATGATTTCCTGTGCATTTCAAGCATCAATTATGTTAAAAATTCCTAAAACACACTATGCTTCATGTTTTAATGGCCCTCACAGGCAACTCCGTGTAGTGGAAACGTGCATGTGTATATACAGCGGATAACTGCCCATTCTCAGCTCAACACTCAACACAGCTGTGTATGGCTAACCATCAAAAAGGCTCCACATGGCTAATAAAATAGTTCACTTTGTACTAAATAAACCATAACCTTGAAAAATACTGTAGGATTTAGGTCATTGCGACTGCAGAAGTTTCATATGAGTCATATGAGTGGAATGCATCTTTGTGCGGAACGAAACTTTGGTCAAGATTCCTTAAATTACATTATAACATTACACGCGGCCCGGGTGAAAAACTTTATAATCGGTGTGGAGAGCAGAGCACTTACTGTATGCCGACTGAGATCTATGGTAATGTACTTATACGCACTTCTGATTTGTACACAAGACTGATTTGTTTTTGATTGACAGACTCCTTTGCCCTCTTTACATCTGCGAGGTAAAGAAAGGCAAGAACATGTATCAGTTTGTAGATGAATCCGTCGAGGATGTGTGCATTGGCCTTGAAAATACCCCCTCCTCTAATAGCAGCTCCACGCAGGAAAACCAGGAAATGGGAAATGACACACCATGGCAGCTCACTCTGCCTCTCAGTCCTTCTCTCTCACTCTTGTCCATCTCCTCAGAGACTCCATCAAACTTTAAAGAGCGCTCCAACATGATAAGAGCGTGTATATTCTCCAGCCCGAGGCCTGTAGTGCACATCAACAAAACACAGTCCCTGTTTACCCCCCTAATGACACATGCTGTTATCCACTTCTGATTTAATGGAAAATGCTCATGTGCTCTCTCTCTCCCTCTCTCTTTCCCTCTCTCTCTCTGTCTCACTTCTTTCGCTCTCAGTGATGGTTGAGTGTAAATGGATGTAGCCGACTCTTACTCTCTCTTTGGCTTTTGTATGAAGGAGAACACACACACATACACACACAGTCCTGCTGTAATCAGGTCAGTTCGACGCAGGAGACCACTGGTCTGACAGAGCAAAGCTGTGAAAAATGGCAAAGGAATAAAGAACAATGAAAACACAATCAGGAAAAAGTGGCTATCACGAGTGGAGTGAGCCACTGCTCATTAATACAGGGCAGAAGAGAGCAGGGCAAGAAATGGAGCAACGGCGGGAGGAAAAAAAAAAGAGGGTCAGGAAGAAGGAGACTCCTCAGGGATAACTTGGTGGCACTGCGCTGAGACAAAAGTCCAGCTCCATTTCTTACAGGAAAGTATTCTTTAGTTAGGATGAAGGCAAATAAAATATAAGAGTTATCTTAGAACAGACATAAAAGTTGGTTAGAAAAGAACCGAAGAAAAGCAGATCACACTGATTACCTTGAAAGAAGAGAAACATGAAAAGCCATAGTGATATAATGAAATACAGAGAAACATACTGTAGCATAGAGGAGTATGCAGCCTAGAGTAGAATAAAGGCATCGTTAAACAGACGAGATCAATCAGAGAGCAGAGAAATAAAGAAATGCCTGAAATGCATATTCATAAAGTGCACATGTGCAGGTGCATGAGTAGGCCTGATGCAACCATGTTGAAAGGTGGAGATTTGGAGCTCTTGAAATGGAGTGCATTTTTTCCAGCCCACACTTTAATCAGAGAGGAGAGCACTTCCAACTCATCACACACTCACTCGGATGGCAGTGTGTGGAGGGAGAGAGAGAGAGAGAGAGAGAGAGAGGATGAATGTAAAACTGAATAGAGGGAGGGGGCCAGAAATATAGAGATTTATGCTCGACACCACTATGAAGTTAAGCGCTTGAAGATTGCGATTGGGGGAAAAACTGTTTAGAAGAGGGAATATGTGTTGTGGCAGAAAGTTTGTGTGATTGTTGAGCTGAGAGAGAGAGAGGGGTGGGGGGGGGTGCAACACTGGGGTGCGATTGTAGAGCTCAAGGTGAGTGAGTGTCTGTTTGACTAAATGCTAGAGCAATGCTATACGCTTCAATGTGAGATGTCTGTCAAGATCTAGAGGTATTTTTATAAAAGACTTAAAAGAGATTCTGAACTAATGTGAAGAGTGTGAGATGATCTCAACATGCTTTTATTCTTCTCAGACAATCTGAGACAAGTACCAGAGCTGCAGCTAAATGAACTAAATGTCTGAAGGCACTTGCGGATGAGTTGGATGAAAGATCATGCCGCTTCGAGTGTGAGAAGAAGTGACTGAGAAAGGAAGAAGAGAGATTCCTCAGTAGTTTCACTGAAATGCTGTGCGGGTCAGTCTGTCTGAGTGTGAGAGCAGAAATCGGTAACCAGTGGTGCTACGCTGTGACCCTTACCTCTGTGCCATTCATTCCTATCTAAATTCTACGTATCTCACTCAGTGTTTAGACTACAGTCCTGCCGCTCCAGAGACTGTGCCGCTTACCTCTGCCTCCAGAGGGCCCTGTGGTATCATCATTGGTGCCAGGCATGCCTGCTGTGCCCAAGCCATGGCTCAGCACGGGAGCTTCCACGGGCTTCAGTTGCCAGGTCAACCCCAACAGGTTTAAAGCTGCAAGTATGAGAGAGACAACAGAGCAAAAAAAGAAAAGGAATAGTGTAAGTGAAAACAGAATGGAGGACAAAACGCCTACCCCAGGGGTGTCAGACTCTAGTCCTGGAGGGCTGCTGCACTGCAGAGGTTAGCTTTCTTACTACCATTTAACACACTTGATTTAGCCCACATGCTAATTCACACAGCTCTTAAGGTCTGTGTTAGAAGGCAACCACTACTCTCTCTAGGACTGGTACCTTCCAGGATTTTACACCTACGAGTTCTACGAGTTCTATACGCCTGCTCTACACCAATAGTTCAGGGTGAGCATTTCTTTTAAAATCATGAAAGGTGTAAATGAAGAATAGAAAGCGTCATGAAGTGCACAGATTAATATCTTGAGGGATGTAAATCAGATCTCAACAGAGATGGCACGACAAACACATGCGATGGTTGAATGACTTCTTGACAGAAACTTCTGATTCTACATTTAGTGAGACTAATGGGAGTGCTTTAGTCTCTGTTCAGACTTAATCACAGGTGCTAACTATCTCTCTCCCAATTCCAATTCTCTCAGCACAGGAAACCATAATATGCAAGACCAGCTTTAATGTTATAACTGGGTTTTGCAAAAATCTTTAAAATTTCTTTCCCAACGAATTCTTTCCCATCAGTCAAATGACTGACCACTAAACAAAAGCTACTTCACATATTTGACCAAAATTCCTTCCTTTTTAAAATTATTTTACAATAATGTTATTTGGCAGACACGCTTATGCACGCTTTATCTTCTTTATACATTTCAGCAGTTGAGGGTTAAGGTCCTTGCTCAAAGGGCCCAACAGTGGCAGCTTGGTGATACTATGGCTTGAACTCATGACCTGTTCACAATAGTCCAATGTCCTAAGCACTATATGCACCAATTAGCCATAACATTAAAAACATTTTAACCACCTAGGTTTTGGGTTCCATCCATGGGAATTCTAAGTGTGTGCCATGGTGTCTGGCACCAGGATGCCGGCAGAGGCTCCTTTGGGTGCCCATGGGGCTGGATTGGATTTATATCTGAGGTGTTTGGAAGCCGGATCAGTGGCCTTGGTGCTGTGATACACTGTGTGGTCTGGTGTCTTTCTTTCGTGGCCAGCATTGATCTTTTTTTTGTTGGCAATTTGTCCTACTTTGGCTTTTTGGTGGGAATGTACAGTACTGGACTGGCTGACCACTGGTCCCCATGGGTGAGCCTTGTGTGCCCATGATCCTGGCCCCAGTTCCATCGGTATATAAAAGATAATCAATGTTAATAAATGTGTGTAAATATACAGTGTTAGACTTGTCTTAGTGGTCACCTTACACCTCCAGGGTCGAGGGCTGAGTCTCTTCTCTAATCTGTGTGTGTGTGTGTGTGTGTGTGTGTGTGTGTGTGTGTGTGTGTGTGTGTGTGTGTGTGTGCAGTTTGCATGTTCT
>JAQMYK010000002.1:17960069-17972306 GCA_030014345.1 Clarias buthupogon
CACACACACACACACACACACACACACACACACACACACACACACACACACACACACACACACACACAGACACACCTTCCCAGCTCAAGGGCACCAACACAGTCAGTAACAACGGTGGATAATTTATTAGGCACTCGTATGTGTGTCTACTTATGTGTGTGTGTGTGTGTGTGTGTGTGTGTGTGTGTGTGTGTGTGTATGTGTTTCATGCCCTGGCCTTTGTTTTTTCCAAGTTAAGCCCACCTCGTCTGTGTTTGGACTCATTCTGATCCATGAGTATTGTGTGTGAACCGGTCCTTGCCTTATTGTCTGTCTGCTGTCTAGACAAGAGCGAGTCGAATCAGTGTGGAAGCCTGAAGGGGCCTAAACCTTGTTATAGCTATTACACGTTCCATCTGTCCCTGTCCTTTCTCTCTCTCTCTCTCTCTCTCTCTTTTTCTCTGTGTCTTTGTATGTTTGATCATGCTTGATCCCCAGGAATCGGGCGAGCTTTAGAGCACACGCACCTCGCGGGAGCCGGATAGCGTTTTGTCTCTTCCACAACACATGATGACAGACCTGCTCTTCTTTTGCATCAGGACCGCTCACCTGTATCCTAGCAACCGCCTCCCTGCTGTGGCAGCCGCTCCGTGCAGAGATAAGCGAGCGATCAGCAGGGCACAGAATGAGTTACATTTCTCTTTTTTTTTTTCTTTCACCTTTTCCTTTATGGGTCACCACTTCTTTACTTATTTATTTCACCCTGTTAGCACATTCTTTCCGAACCGCATTAATTCTATGTGAATTCCTCTTCTACTCTACATATTCAAAAAGAGGTTGCCCAGAATGATAGCTTCTCTTTGATTCTGTTCTGTTCTTTGCTCTCCTCTTTTCGCTTGATTATTGGCCATATGGGACTGCATATATTATGATTATCTCCAAGTGCATGACTTTCCCTACTGCGGTTTCTACTGAAGTGCAGTACCTGCGATTGCAATGCATCCATGTAGAGAAGATAAGGCAAAAGCGGGTTCTTTTGAGCATATGTAAAGAATGGGTGGGGGGATGGGGGGCAACTCGTCTCCCTCTCTCGTCTCACTTTTGTCATCTCTCTGGTGCCAGGATCGCTGGGCTGGTCTCAGAGGAGCCACAGTCGGTGTCTGCGCTGAGCAAAGTGCTGCAGCAGCACATTTCACCATGTTCAGTTACATATGCAGACTGTCACTGAAGGCCAAAGACAGTCTCAGTTGGCCTGCAATTAAGGTCGCTGGTTGTCAGAGGAGAAAATTCAAATAAGCAAATCTACCTAAATGTACATGTTGAATTTGCTTTCTGTCTCACAGTAAGTGTTCTGCAATAGACATAGCACTTAGCTCTAGCTCCTGTTGGGAAAGAAGTTTATCTACAGTAAATGTGATAAATTAGTCCAAGGAGCTTTGCTGACGTATTAAAGTACCATCCAGACAGAATATGATTTCTAAACATATGTCTGTTAACTAATGATGCCTGAGGATGTTTGAAGTAATTACGATCAATTCACACAGGAGAACAGATCTTTTTATAAATCACACAGATGGATGATGTTCACTGATGTTCACACTGCAAAGTCCATGTTTACTACATACACCTCCTTTTATTACATTGCTTGCTTTTTAATGCTTGTGGCTGCATCATGAAGCGGTCACATGATCATAGCAAAAAGTATGGCCAAAAGTTTGTGGACACCCGGCCACGACACCCACATGCTGTTGCCACAAATTTGGAAGCAGACATTTGTAAAAAATAAAAAATAAATAAAAAAACAAATGTCTTTGTACAGTATGCTGGTCACTGGATCTAAGGAGCCTGAACCTCTTTTGGCATTTTAATGTCATTGTGAACAATGCAAGCTTCATGAAGCCATGGTATGCATGGAAAAGCACATATGGGTGTGGCGGTCCAGTGAAAACAAATGTTTTCTAAATAGAGTGTATGGAGCATTTATCTATGCTAAAAAATCAGTAATGCACCTAAAACCATAGAAAGTGTGATTTCTCCGGCACATGCTTTTAAACACTGTCGTTATTGTATAGCTGTGTTTTAAATGCAGTCGATACTTGCTTTTGCTTCTGTGAAAGCAGAGAGAAGATTGCACTTCCTGGAGTGTCTCATACAAAAGAAAAAGTGTAAAACATCTTTTTCAACAGGATACAATGGAATCTTTGGGATTTACTGTATGTTACATCGGGCTACTATATCTGCTAGCTATTTTATGCACGGTAAAATATGCTTTAATCATTCCGGATGTGTGCAATCATATGAAAAAAAAAAGGGACAACAATACCAGAGATAATAATTACATCACCCAATGTTACCTTGTAAAACTCGTAAACCTTACCTTGTAAAAAAAAAAAAAAAAAAAGTGACATGCAACACAAAAGTAATACCCTAGTCTCTCAGAAGCTGCAACAAGCCTTGTTCTTCTTCACAAAACAAAGTTACCACCTGCTTCCCTCCGGCTATGATGGACAAATCTCAAGCATCAGTATTTGCGATTTGTTCACTGAGCCTTTCAGTTAAGCCGCCACTACATTAGGCAGGAAGGCGGCTCTGTAAAGCGGAGGGGCCCAGGTGGAGCCTGAGGGACTGGCGGCGGATCCGGCGCGACGTTACACGGACGACTCAAGGACGAAGGAAAGATGTGCGGATATTTGAATACAAGAGCAGAGACGGAGAGGGGAGATGGAGTGGGAGGGGCGGCTTGTGCTGATTCCTGCACTTGCTGACTGGCCCATCTGTTGAGCACGGTCTCCAGGGAGGGGGAGGCCAACGAAGGGCTACGTGACACATCTGCCCTTAACCTGGGGCTTTTAGAGAGGGACAGAGAGGGGACATGAGGTTCAGCACCACGGCTAAGGTGGAGGATTCTAATAAGAACTACTGTTAAAACTAACATTCAGTTTGTCTATTTCTCTGTCTTACTAGTTTTATATTTTCATTTTCCTTCATTCATTCAACACAGATTCTCAATTCCAGGCGCATGACCTGAGCACTGTATTATATATATATATATATACATACAACATTATGGTTGATCAATGTATATAAACTGTGAACCTTATGGCAAGCTCAGACATAAAACCATACCAGACAGGTCAAAAACTGTTTGCAGAAAATAGTAATTAATGTAAAGATGTCCTTCACACTCAGAGTCTGGAAGCCTTCTCTACATTCTCGAGCTGTAATAAAGCATATAACAGCCATGAGTGAGTCAGTGGCTAATGGAGCCTATCAACCACTTCTACCAGAGGCAGTCTGCTGAAAATCAGAGGGAGAACATTCCCGTTCCTCATCAGACATAGCGGATAATGAGTGGAAGCGTCTACATTAATCAGTACAGTCAGAGAAACACAAACGCATTCAATACACCCTGGTGGAGGCAAGAAAGTGAAGTCAGAACGGCCAATCCAAAACGAATGACTTTCTGAAACATTGTTTGAGATTCTTTTTTTATGCACCAGATTTATTTATGATTGTTGCATCTATTCATTCAAATTGTTCCCTTTTATATCGATGCAACAGTCTGAATTACTAGATTGTTACATTCCTTACATTCATTTGCTATATCAGTTCTGTGGACCCACAACTCACAGCTGTCGACCCCATCTGTCCTGTGCATTTCTTCAGGCGTCGAGTCTATCAGAATCCACAATATTTATAACCATGATTGTGAACCCTGTAGTTGAGGAACAGTAATGATACCCATTATACGTACAAACAAATCTACCACTACCACTACTATTACTACTACTAAAAATAATAATGACCAATTCTGTATGCTGCTTGTTGATTTTTCTACCATCTCTTGTCATGTTTGACCTACAGTATACTGCAATTACATTTCATTTAATATTGACTGGAAATTTGAACAAAATCACTTCAAGAGAAGAAAAAAAAAAAAAAAAGAAGAAAAAAAAATCACCAGCAAGCTCTCCACTATTATACCACAAGAATTAACCAGGACTGATGAAGCCTAACGTGCACTTCATTCGAGATACACAAAGCCAGCACGGGGTAAAGTAACACGCTTGGATGAAAGCGCTAACCACCCTCTTACAAATACATGAACTTACACATGCCCACGATTTTCTAGTGTCAATCTGATTAACAGGGAAGCAACAGTTGTGTCATCCCTCTGATCCTGTAAGCAATGACAATTTTGCCCTCTCTGACTCTCAAAGAGACTGGGATTCAAACAAAAAGAGAATGGCGGAGAAGACAGTGATTGCTTTTTTGTTGCCACTCGGGATTCAGTATTTTTATGACAAATGTGTTCATGTGCATTCTACAGTAATAACAGCCTTTTCAACCCTGAACCCTCAAACCATTACCCAAACTATACTCAAGGCTATTTTTAAGGCTTTAATCATTGACCATACTGCTAAATGTACTGTGTTCATAGGATGAAGCTTTTATATAGCGCATGTGCTTCGTGTGTGGCTTTGCTGTAAATCAGTGATGGAATTATCTTGCATGGTTACTGCGACAGTGTTTTACCAATGAAGTAGGACAGCAGTATCGCCAGCAGGGTGGCGGCCGCGATGGCTGCAACAGCGGCGCATTTCCAGCTGCAGTACTTGGAGGGCTTCTTCAGTTTGAAGGCGCTTCGGGAGAAGGTGTTTCGGGGTAGGAGCCGTGGCGGGGGCGAGTACACCGTGCCAGACGTCAGCGGGTAACCTGGGGACGAGCTGCTGAAAAGCGGTGTGGTTCCTGACGATGTCTTGAACAGGAAGTGCCTGTTGGGGAAAGACGGAGAGAAAGAAAGAGAGTTAACTTTTTTGTTGTTGAGTAAAAAGCATTTATGGTCTCAGTAAAGAGGCAATAAGGGTAGCGGGGATGGAGGACACGGCGGAAGAGAGTCAGAGGTCAAATCAATCTCAGGTTCAGAATTGCTATTATTATCTCTCGTGAGTAGCTATAGATACTCTGTATTAGTGTGTGTGTGTGTGTGTGTGTGTGTGTGTGTGGTCACAGGGGGATGCGGAGTGCTGCAAGGGATGAAGTGGGGTGAAGGATACTGTGTCCAAAGCTCCTCAGCGCGGCTCTATGGACATATGGCAAGCGGACATACACTGCTGTAGGCTGCTGCTGGCCCAGTGAAAGACACTTATACAACACAAACACTCAATAATTCAGGAGGCTTTTGCTCTACGCATGTCTAGAACAAACACACACACACACACACACACACACACACACACACACACACACACACACACACACATACACACACACACACAATCGGTGTTTTGATGGGGACATTAGTGACAATAAAGCTCGGAGGAAGATATTGGTGCCACAGGGTGCCAATGATAATGAACTGATCCAAAAAAGATTGTTTTTTTTTTTAGGGAGCTAAATAATCTTCGTTCCATCGAGACACAATTTTAAAATAGAAAACCGCTAAACACCGTTATGTCCTTTCTCTTCTTCTTGAGCACGAGAGCATTTGGTGCTCAAGGCATACTTACAAAAATGATTTAAGGAAAAAAACTATTACAATTAGATGACCAAAACCACAAAAAAACTAACAAAAAAAACCCAAAACAAAAATCTATTTGGCTCGCGGTGATGCCACTATTAGGTTCAGCATAAAATAATAATAATAATAATAATAATAATAATAATAATAATTAACAAAAAATAATCAAATGATACCAACTGACAAACATTTTCAATTCACTTGCAACCCAGGTGATTAACAACTTTTGTTTTATTTGTATTGTCTTTTTTTCTGTATAAACAAACAGCACATATGAAGCATCAATGAACCTGACCATTTAGTTTTTTTTTCATATTTAATTGTTATGATAAATGTTGACAGTGTGACAAAATTGATTTGCATAGCCTGTCAGAAACAAACATTCCTCCTAGGTCCTTATACCAAGTACCATTAACTCCTCTTGGTACCAATCGTGAGCAAGAACTAAAATAAATACAACGGTTTCTAGTATGAAGAATGAAATCAGGACCTTTTCGTCGAGCCGAAAGTTGCGGCAAATCATGCAGTTGGAAGAATGCCTTCTAATTCATTTATTTTCCCCCGCTGATATAGTGGCAAACACTTGAAGTCAAGAGCAATAATTCAGTAATGATCCATGCGCTGGAGGAACACAGTCTATGTACCAGACCGAAAGCTCTCACAGTGTGTATGAACACTCGGGAAATTAGAATTACTGTAAAAATCAGCGCTGAAGATATAACGACACGCCGCTTAAGATTCGTAAGTGCATTCAAACACGTTTGTATGTCGCTATAATAAATAAAGAAACATCATTGAACGAAGTCCTCTGTAAGGCCTGTGGTTCCTCCACCAAACTGCCGTAAAGCACATTCAGACTCTGTAAAGGCATCCAGGTGCAAACGGGATTGGCACAAAGCACTTAAATGACGCCTCTCAAAAGCGGCATAACCACTCGAAAAGCTGAACGGCATCCTGCATGGCATGGTGCGTCTAACTTCTGTGACACCTGCATAAAGAATGATCGCTTGCATCCGTGCTGCAGACAAAGCCGCATATCTATTAACACACACTCCCGAGCGGATCGCACGCTACATTACATTAAAGATGAGACATTTGCTTTTTCCGAGCTTTGTGCAAAAAAAAAAAAAAAAAATCATTTAGCCTTTAATTACAGCACCCTGAGCAGCACCCCATGCCTTCACCTCGGTAAATGAAGGCTCTCAGATACTGATGCCTTGGGGAAAGCACGGAAGAGAAGGCCGGGCTAAATATATTATCCGCAGCAATCAGCCAGGCTTGGGTCACTGGGTCCGTCAGTTTCATTAGGCCCCGGCCTCGATTAAGACTCTGATGGGAGCTAAAGTGAGAGGCTGAAAGCTTTCCTGGCATCTGAGAGCCTGCCTGGAAGGTGTGTCCTGCCCCTGCCCTGCCACAGAGATCTCTCCGGCCCCTTAACACTTACACACCACGCAATCACACCAGCCTTAATAACAACTTTCCACAAGATGGATTCTAATATTTCCAAACATGATCCCATTTTCCAGGGCTGAGCTGTGGTGCGTTTGGCTCGAAGCCCAGCTGTCTGTGGCTGTGTGCACTTCTGTCGCTCCCACACCAATCCATCAGCACGGATTCAGAGCCCTTCAACCGCAGCCCCAGTGGGTAAGAGCCCCAGGACCAGATCATGCAGGTGTTCTTAGCCATTATCTCTGGCTGCACCTGCCCACCTGCGGTTCCACACACACACACACACACACACACACACACACACACACACACACACACTAGACAATGTCTCACAGGCTAAACCTGGAATGTCCAGGAAACCGCAGCTGTATAAAACCATGGTGTGAGAAGATAAGAGGAAGAGATAGGATGCTTTTGTCCTCGATTCTGACCAGTGAGGAAGGAGAGCGTGACTAATTCTCTAATGAATGGTAATAAATGATAATAATGCAGTAGGAATAATGAAGGCGAGGCAGGGGAAAGATTCCACGTGTGGCTTTACATAACAAAGCTATTTCTCTCTGCTGTGTCGGAAATTTCTGCCACCTCAGGCATTACTAATCATGCATGCACGCGCGCACACATATAAAGTACATACACACACAGAAGGAGTTGGAAGGAGAATGATAATTGTGTGTTTGAGCTGTCGTTGTGCGCGGGCTGGGAGTCTGGGTCACTGATGGAAAAAAACGACACTTACTCTCTCCTTCTATTCATCTCCTCCATTCTTCTCACATCTTCTGTAGACTTCACCCCTTTCCTCCTCGCCTTTCCTCTTATTTATCTCCCTCTCCCCTCTTTTTCCTTCCCCCTGTCCCTTCGCCCTCCCCTAGTGCTTCCTCTGTTAAGCAGAGTGAAACAGCCTCAACAGGCAGGAAGAAGAAGAAGAAGAAGATCTGAAATCAGTCTCACACACGGAAGGGCACTTCGATGGACAGGGTGTAAAAGGTGCCTGTCCAAAAATACCACACTGCTTCCTTCAGGCCTCCTGTCTCTGTGTCACTGCTCCTCTCGCTTCGCCGTGATGGAGTGACTGAGCCGCCACCCAGACGCCACTCGAGAGCCCGAGCGAGTCATCTCGAAATGCCACAGTATTTTTACCAGCTCACGGGGTTGTGGCTACACGTTTAATCGCTGACAGGGGTGATGCCGAGAAATTAATTAAGGTGATTTGGGGTGGGAAAGGATGCAAGTGTGTGTGTGTGTGTGTGCGTGGGTGGTTGTGTGTGTATGTGTGTCACGGAGTGCGTGTGCAATCTACTGTGTGACACTTATTTCATTAGTTCAATGTCTGTCTGTGAAGTTCATTTAATTTCCATTTGCGAGGGAAAGTGAGAGTGTTGACTAGGTGTCGTAATTGTGAAATGAAATTAGAGAGCTTGATTTTTTTTTTTGCCTGCGTGGCTAATTGACAGTGATTTATGTCGAGCATTGTTTGGGAGGAGTGTGGGAAGACATGTCAACACCAGCTGGGACAGCAGACAGAAAGGGAGAGAGAAAAAAAAGCAGATTCAGATTCAAGCAATAAAATATATATTCCAAATACAATTTAGCTCCATAGTATTCAGTTCGGTTCTGGTGTCTGTGCTGGCAGTGAAGTCAGGCGTAACGTCCGCTCACTTAATATAACCTGATGATTATATATACAGTATCCTCAGATATGTGCCAATTAAAAACATTATACTAAAAAGAAATGTAAAAATATTTCGTATCTGCTACTCTCTATCAATAATTCCAGAATGATGTGAGAGCCTGGAGGTTTTGACGTAGCTTCCAAAATCCCTCGATCCCCATCCGACACCCTGTACCTCAAACTATGCATGGCCAATATCCTGGTGCCAGACACCCCAAGAGGCACTGTGGAGCCACATCCTGAGGGACCAGAGCTAGTCTAGTGGTAGCATATTACAAAACCTACTGTTGCTGGTTATAACTTTAATATATTTGATGTTATGGATGATTGGTGTGTATACGCCTACCTTATATTGTGTTCATCTCTGAGCTCTAAATGTGGGCTGTAGTAGCTGGTTTCAACATGTTTCAGCAAATCCTTTAAATCCTGAAAGTCCATGAATTGGACTGGTCAAGCTCATTCTACAGATGCTTGATCAGATGGAGATCAGTGGGGAATTTTAGGTCCAAGTCAACACCGTAAACGTTTTGTCATGCTCCTCAAATCATATCAGAATAATTTTTGCAGGTCACATTATGATGTAGCATTACAAGGAATAGTTGCAATAATGTTTAGGTAAGTTGTAAAAATATCATCCACACGAATTCCAGGACAAGAGCTTCCTAGTAGGACATTGCTCGCACAAGTATCGCACTGCCTCTGCCAGGTTGCCTTCTTCCCGTATCCATCCTGGTGCCATATCCTCCCCAGGTAAGTGAAGCACATGCACCTGACAAGAAAATGTTCATCAGATCAGGACACCTTCTTCTGCTGTCGCATGGTCCGGTTCTCATGGGCTCATGTACCCACTGTGTGTGCTTTCAGTGATGGACACAGGTCAGCATGGGTTCTCTACGCAGTCCTATACACAACAACCTTTCTGACACCTTTATAGCCGGAAAGAATATTTTCAGCGATTTAAGCTATAGCAGCTCTTCAGTGCTCAGACCAGAGCAGCTAGTCCCACATGTATCAGTAAACCTTAACACAGGTTCATTGGTTGTCCTTCCTTGGAGCACTTCCTTGACCCCAATTTTTGTAGGCACTAACCAGTGCATCCTGGGAACACCCCACAAGACCTGACATTTTGAAAATGTTCTGACCCCGTCGTCTAGCCATCACAATTGGGCCATTGTCAGTGTCACTCAGATCTTGCCTTTGCCTTTTTTTCCAGACTCAAATTTGAGAACTGATAGTTCGCTAGCTGTTTAATATATCAAACCCTTTAAATGTGCCATTATATCCAGATATACCGTGCTATTCATTTCACCTGTCAAATAGTTTTAACATTATTTTTGATTGATGTACATCCAACAGATGATATTTCATTTAAATATGTTGAAGGTACAGCAAATCTGAGATGGTAAAAATGTCCACTATCACGGTTAGGGAATTCTGTCAACCCAAGTGTTATGAGTAAAAAAAAAATGTGTCAAAAATAATGAGGAATTCGGTCACAATACCGAGCTATTACATCAAAATAAGGACATAGAACAACATTTAATGACTTGCCATGCAGGGTTTATATAACATAAGCTGCTTAAAGCAAGGATAATAGGCTGTTAAATCACCTCTTATTTATGTTCACTGGCGCGAAACTTATGTTAGCCTGAACCTCTATCATAGATATACAAGAACAACACACATTATTCAACAAAGTGAACCAAAATGCTTTGGCAAATGGTAAAGAACTGCTGAGGGACACAATGGACAGAGAGCCTATGCTTAAGTGAGTTTAGTATTGTGGAAGAAGAGTAAAACTGCATCCTGAAAAGAATATATCCAAAAATATTTTAATAATAACTGCTTTAAAATGTTTTTCTTTTTTTCTGGTGTCTTGCATCTTAGCTAATCATCCCTTTTTTTTCATTTCTAACACAATGTACAATTTCGATCCTCTGTACTAATGTAGCACTGTTGAGTCTAGAGGGAAAGCCAGATAAATTCAAGCTAAGGGAGAGAGGGGGAGGAAGATGAGTCAAGAAACAAAGAATAAGTGGTATACAGCTAGGAGAAGTGGTGAGAATCAGGAAGAAAGCGCAGGTCTTCCCAAAAAAGGATAGCTGACACCACAAGGGGAAGTGGAGGTCAGTGTCAAGGCTCTGGCAGTTTGCAGTTTTTAAAAACCCTGGGGTATTTCAAAAAAAGGAATAATGCTGGAGGGAAGACTCATAAGGGAGCAATAAATGTAAAGAGAGAAGAAGCAGCTTGGTGTGACAGCTCTCTCCCTCTCTCTCTCTCCCTCTCTCTCCCTCCCTTTCTCTTTCGCTCTCTCCCTTTCTCTTTCTAGACCCTGATGGAGATGTAGGTGAGGTCATCCTGTCGTTCCTCTGAGCTGGCTGATTAATGACCTGTCTGGGTTGGACAAATGTGCTCTCTCTCTCTCTCTCTCTCTCTCTCTCTCAGTATCTGCATGTGTACATGAAACAGTCATTACGCCCTGTTAAATAATGTAAATCTCCAAACATATCTTGCCAGTCATTAGTTGTGACATAGGTGGTAAACCCCTCATCACCAAATATCCACTTAGTGCCAAACACCAGGTTGTTTACTTATTTACCCCTTATGGTTTTCATTTGCTCGTCTCTCCCTCTCTCTCTTTCTCTCTCTCTCGTGCATTGCAGTCTGACTCCACTGACACTCGGTGCTGGCTTCAGAAACATCACTTTCTCCTCTTGTAATGAGAAACCAATTTAATCAGGAGCATGCTGAGGTGGTAATACACGCCGTATATTTTGCAAAATACATTTTGTCTCCATAAATGCAGCCTAAAACAAGTAAACCTTTCACAACCCTTCTGATGGGTCGGAGTGCGTACGATGTGCTGAACCGTGCACATTCGAGCTCCTGGTGTCAATAATGCATCAGCAGACCTTTAGCCGAGCCCAAACTTACACCAGACTCCGTAATCGCTAAATTGTAAACTCCTGCAGAAACAAAACCATCTGCTCACCAGCACATATAAACAGAATATTTTGATAAGCCCAGTGCGCAGCATCCTTTTTCTATAAATACATGCAGCTTCTGTGGATTCACAATCTGCAGCCGTTGATTTTTCTAAATAAGCAAACAAAAGTCTACGAAATGTTTTCTAATTACAGCAGCTTCAGTTTGTATGCCGTGCCCGGTATTCAATCTGTGAGCCGAACAAGCAGAGAAATAGCCCATAAATCTTCACTGAGCCACAGGCTCCGGCGTTCTGATTGGCTCCTGTTAGGATGTTAGGATAACAAATTGGCCTCGGTGTGCAGCAGAGAATGTAAATGTGCCCCACGCAGATACCTTGGCAACAGAGAGAGAGAGAGAGAGAGAGAGAGAGAGAGAGAGTTTCCTGTGAACGCCTGGTGAGTCTGAATTAAGCAGCTAAAGAGGGTTATACTGTAGATAATTACCAGAATGTAAACAGGAGGGAGGCACTTCTCTTTCTCTTACAGTAACAAAATTTACACAAAGTGCACATTTACAGTTGCTTTCAGTCACATTATTCTGTGATTATCATTACACCCCAGTGTTGTCGAATTTTCTAAAAACAGCAGGGATTTCCTACTTAGTCTGAGACTAAGAATAAACATACAGC
>JAQMYK010000002.1:17995795-18007748 GCA_030014345.1 Clarias buthupogon
GCATGTTGTTTTAGTCAAGACCTTTATAATTATTCTACCATCATCACTCAGCGAAGTTTGGCCCATAATCTGTTAACGCGTTACACCCAACACTGGTGGTCACCCATGCCCGCTGAAACTAAAAGCCAGCCTGTCCAGTCCGATGCCACAGAAAAGTCAATGAAGCACAAACCCATGAAGAAAGCCAATGCTGGTTAGACAAGAAAGGGACTTGAAAACTGAGGTGCATAGGGCCCATTGTGCATAGGGCCCAGGAACTAAAGAACCCAAGGCTGCAGACCCGGTCTCCTAACCGCCCAATCCGATCGAGTACCCACAGACAAGCACCCAAAATATCTGCTTCTTATGTTCTGGTGCCAGACACCACAGCACACAACTAAAGGTCCTACGGAGTCCATTACCCGAGGGACCAGAGCTGTTTTGGTGGCCCATGAGGAACCTAAAATCTGGTTGGTTATAATGTTAACGTTTTTAAATGATATGGTTGATCGGCGTATTATACAGGAAGTAGCCTTTCAGCTATAGTACATGCTCTATGAAATATCTGATGCACAATATGACAGCTGAAATTACTAGATGCTCCTGAAACTGGAGGAATTTGATTATCTGAACAGCTCACGTGTTGTTCGGTTCATCCGGGGGATAATTTGTCAGCAGGTTTGCCAAAATGTGCAGTGCCGATGCAGATATCAAAGACTCATATGCAATATTTCATGACAGCTGAACAAATATGGCCTGGTCTGTTTTTCTCTGTTGTCAAAACGGGAGGAGAAAATCTTTTATCAAAAAGACAACCATTTTAATAAAACTACAACTAACGTTAACAAAAAATATATAAATAATAATAAATCATAAACATTACATTTATGTTACTAATTGCTACATAAAAAATAAAGTAGTGGAAATTGCTTAATGCACAGCAAATGTGGTTAGAATCGATTTAGGATAAAAGCGGACAAGGACAGACATACACGCGCGCACGAACGCAGACACACTTCGTAGCACAGTTCCTCTTTATAATCGTGTCTATCTTTCTGCCTCAGTGGGCTGGGTTATTGGGCAGAAACCTCATTTCCTGCGCAGCGATCTCCCTCAACAAGATCACAGGACATTTAATTGAACTTGGAACCGCGCGCACACAACCGCTCAGCCACGTACCATATACGTCACAACTCGCAAAGAAGAGAGTCACTCTGTGTAAACACAAAAACACTTGCTAGAGCCACTTGGCAATAAGCCGGTTTTCACAGAACTGTTTTTAAACCACGGTTAAAGGCGTACAAGGTTTTTTTTTGAGTGAATGCATATTCCCAGGAAAATTATAATCAAATCTGTAAACAATTCATAGCATTTTAGATTCAAAATGATCATTTTCATAAGGCAATGCTATTTTGTGAAATAAGAAAGATAAATTACATAGCCGATGAAAAAAAAAAAGAAGTAAACAGAAATGAATAAGTAAATAAAAAAATAAAGGAAGTCTAAGGTACTGTGGTTATTAGAGTCTGTATGAGGAAGTATACAAACACAATATACCTTTATATATTTGATTATAAAATGGGCAGGACAGACACATTTATTCTCCAAAACTTTAATGAACTACAGTGACACAACCTATAACGCGGTTAAAAGAGAAATTCCATATAGTAATGAGGCTATATATATATAAACGTAACATTTTAGGCAGTTTCTTGTCTCACATCTGTCACGTCTCTGATTCATTTTCTAGCCACTTTTTTCCCCCAGAACTGTTACGCTGCTGATCCAGAAGAGAATTTATTTACAGCGTGGATTAGCCTGCCAGTGATTGATGTTACTCCACCAAACAGTAAACCAATTAGAGGCATGATGTAATGTCATTTTAAAAGGGTTATAATCGTGTTGCTCTTGAACTTGGGGCCCTGATCAGGCGTAATAAAGATTTATAGCAGATCAAAGGAGAGGGTAATGCCATTAACAATAGATTATATTCCAACAGAAATTACATTAACAGCTTTTTCTCCTTCCCCTTTGCTAAATATAACGCCGGAATTGGAGATTTTGATGCAGGAGGAGAGTTTAGAGGGCTGCGCAGCACAGAGAGGGCATTAATAACTCAAAAAATGAGTGCAGCTGTGCTCCAGAAAACCGTCTTCCATTTGGGGGAAATTAACCAAACCTTGTGCCAGAACCCAGGGCCGACATTACAGGAGGAATGCTGCAAACAGTTGTGACATGGCATTCGCAGTATAATTGAATTGTCTTCTTTTGACAGTTCTTAGTTGCACGTTTTTATGTGTTTGTTCACAAGCTTTTTTTTTTTTTACTCTGCCACATTTAAAATTTACTATGGAAACAGCGACATCTTGATAACGTGATGGCACAATGTATCCTACTGCGCAGAATGGAAAAAAAAACTTTCCTTGATTTCCTGGAATTTCATGATTACTGACTAAATTCAAAACTAAGAAGAATTTAATTTATATTTGAGTATTATGTACAAAAACACTAGGATTTCAGGCTTTAAGTTGATATTGAGAGGTACAGGAAGACAAAGAGTATATGACAGGCTAAAATCTCACCATGTCAACCCAGGATATGGCTTAGAAATTTTAGTTTCAGCATTCTATGTGGATTTTTCTCTACATGAAAGAGTTATCAGAAGGGTGTGACTACACAAGTATTTATGCTTATAATGGAACATTTAATAAGGGTGTTATGAAAATAAATAAAATAAAAATAAATAGAGTTTACCTGCGGTGGTCTGGGCTCGTAGAAGGTATGAGTTAGGGGAGATTTGGTCCTCTGGGTGGGGCTCCAGCATGGTGTGGGCAGAGCTGCTGTCCAGCAGGGGCACCTGGCACTCTCGGATGGTGGGTGAGGCTTGGTGGAGCGGGGCAGTGGGTGGAGAAGGTGCCGGTGGTAGAAGGCTGGAGGAGGCAGTGGATGGCGGGAGGGGACGACCTGAAGAAGGGAGAGAAAAAAATAAAGAATGTAAAACGTGAGGCATGGGTACGGCTTTACATCTCATCATACAAATATTCAGTGGTGCTGAACGTGTTCCTGTGGACATTTCATCATGCATGAAAACCGGGAGAAATTAAAATGTCACAACATTCAAAATGTACATTACTTAGAGCCTCTTGAGACTTAAGCTGTACATGGGATCCCCAAGCAGCTGCATAAATCGACAGCGGAGACAGGAGAGTGCACAATGGTGCAGAATCGGAGTGCTGCTCGCAGGACTTTTGTCCTGCACAGCTTCACACGCGCACCCACACACACACAGAGCGTCCCATGACATTACTCTAATATAGATGTCCTGTATGTGATTTCCCTAAGGAACGCACACCAGACCTACATAATATATGACGACAAGAACAGGCCGTCTCTCTCACGCACCCCACAGTGTTTTTAATGGTAGGAAACCAGGAATGGGACAAGTCATCATTTCTATTACAAGCACCTTCAGCTTTTGCTATAATTGCACCGATGTTTGAGGAAAAAATTGCAATAATTTTCTCTGTTTCTCTTTCTCTGTCTCTTTTTTAAAATAAGTACATTAAGTCAATCCTTGTAAAAGCTGATGAATGAGGTGGCTATTACCTTTCTTAATTACCCAGACAAAACAATTACGGTTCGAGACAAAGTAAGAAATCTGCCATGTTTTTTGTACCTCTTGATGCATGCGTGTTTTGATGACTGATGTGTTTCTTTCAGGCTCTTGTCAGTATAGCTAAGGGACATCAGAATCCAGATGATAACATATTGTTATTCATCTCCCTGATTAGAAATAAAAGCGGATAGGAATTATAAGGCTTTTGCTGTCTCTGATGGTCTCTGTAAGATATCAAGCTACCAGGAGGACTGATGAGTCACACGCACAGAGGTCTGCATTACGCTTTCATGCGTCTGTAAGCCTTTAAGCGCTAAAGCTTTCACATACATCAGAACTTCAAAAGAACATAAAAGACTTTTAATGCTAAGGTAAATTGAGACTACTTCATACAACTTGTATCCATAACTCTCTCTCTCTCCCTTTCTCTCTTTCTGAGTTCAGGCTCAGTGATTGCTACTAGCCATTACACATGTGACTGTCAGCAGTCAAGCTTGCTCTTATTGATTTAAGACTCCACTGCTCTATAGCTTAGATCCACATGCCCAGTGTCAGAACAGGTCTTGTGATACCCTTGCTCCAGAAACCAGCAAAACACACACACACACACACACACACACACAACTGACACCATTCTTTTATGCTTCTTTCTAATACCCTACCCCTCCCCATTCCCACTTAAGACATACTTTGACCTCGGATGCCGCTAGGTGAAGCACTGTTAATGCATATCCTGAAATCTTGCTGTGTAAGAAAGTATATTCGGTGTTAAGCAGACCCCAGGGATGCGGTTCTGCGTCCTGTTAGATAACGAAAGATGAGAAAAGGAGGAGAGCACTCTATGTTTACAGACGGCATGCGATTACTGAGATCTGAGTAACTCAATCCTGAAACATATGGGAATTCAGAGAGTCGATTCAATAAGAGAGAGAGAGAGAGAGAGAGAGAGAGAGTGGTGAGGGCGAGAGTTGAATATTTTAGAATATTTCTTCTTTAAATAGGTTAAATACCTGAACTAATTAAAAAAAGTAGTAGATTGTAAAATAGTAGTTGACATAAAAGAGACAGGGGGTCAGCGAGGGTACGCACCCTGGAACAGTCATTAAAATAATTGAACACATTATTAAGTTAGAAAAAAAAATTGTAAGAAAGAAAAACCTTATTAAGTGAGAAAAATGCTTGAGTTGGAGTCTAACATAAGTGCTATCAGCAAGCTCAAAATAAAACCCTATATTAGAGTCATTATAGAACAGGTTTCCTGATGCAAGGATTTAGGTAAAGGGAGAAAACGTCTCTGTTCTTTGCAGAACATCATGTTTAAAGATTCCTAGAACATACAGGATTTTACACCAATCCGATTGGACCCTGTATGGTTATAAGAAAAGTGATATACCGTACACTACCAGTTAAAAGTTTGGACACACCATCTAATTCAATCGCCTTTCCTGATTTTATTTCTTTCTAAATTGTAAATCAATGCTGATGGCATCTGAAATATACAATAATCTCCTGGGATCAGCTGATATTGAGATGTGCTCGCTACTTATGCTTTGTAAAGCCTTTATAACAGCGGTGGCAAGTGACAAAGTACAACTACTCTGTTATTCTTCTTATTAGTATTTTTCTTTTCGTGTTTGTTGAGTATTTTCTGTATATATTTTTTATGAAAAACCAGTACTTTTACTCCCATTTTAAATAAAGACTCATTACTTTTCAGCAGACAATTAATCAACAAAGCAATGCCACTAGTCCAAGTTTACACAAATGACTTGGTGAATGGTTAACCCTGATGGTAACCTGGGCAATTGTTCCCATTAACTTGGTTTTGTGCTGCAGATTCTTCTAGGTCGTTTTTCAAACCTCTCGAACAGGAACACTTGTTAAATAGCTAACTTGCTAACATATTGAGCAACATATTGCACATTTGGTTTTTTGTTATGGTAATAACAATGTTGTTTTTATCACAAGCTTACATTTACAGTTTTTTGGATGTGTTTTATTCTTATATTTGATATGCTCGCAGTAAGGGCATTAAATTGCGTAAGCTATTTGTATGATATACAGGGTAACAATGGCAGTAACTAGCTAGGCTACCAAAGTAATGAAAGATATTGAAAAGTATCCATGAAAAGTATCAATGCTACTACAATGGCATTTCTTTTTTACAACAGTGCTATTATTTTAATTAATTGCAAATCTAGTCACTATGACAAATCTAGTCTTAACTAGACTTGCACTTTCATGTTATCAACAGCAGCAACAATACTTTAAAATACTATTTATCATTAACACAGTCAGATAGATATCTATAAAAATCTGTTTCTTTGTTGAGGACTTGTACTTTCGGATTTAAAGTAGATTTTGGAGCAAGTACTTCGGCTTAAGTAAAAAAAAAATTCTTCTACTAGTGGAGGACATTTTAGTCAACTATTTAACTTTTACTTGAAAATTGTGTTTGTCTACTTCTCCCGCCTCTGATCCTAAAAACACATGGAATCTATTTGTCTACACAGCTACTGTATTAGTGTGTGTGTGTGTGTGTGTGTGTGTGTGTGTGTGTGTGTGTGTGTGTGTGTTGGGTTTAAACTGAATGATGAATTGCTGGTGTGTCTGCTTAGCGTTGAGGCGCTTGCTGGTCGGCTCTGACACGCTTACTGCCAGAGAGAGAAACACATAGATGCACATGATGGAGTGATGAATGTCCTCTTATTTATTAAGAGCACAAAGAGATATTTTTCTAATGTTTCCCAAACGTTTAGCCAAACGTCCTGCATCACGCAAATTTTCCATATCAAGAACCACAGGAAATATGGTCATATAAGAAATGAGGAAGAACTCATTGAGAGAACGAAGAGACAGGAAAAGGGAAATCTGGGAAATTAAACACCATCTAGAGGAAATGTTAGAAGACAATAACAAAAACACAAAAGTGTGAATTAGTTGTTATTTAAATATTGCATCAGATTTATTACCGTATACAGTAGGGACCAAACATCTGAGGCTACTAGTGCTTGTATTTTGCATTCTTTTTTAATATTTTGAAAATATGACTGACAATAACTTGACTTGAACTAAATCTTTTAAACATTTACATTGAATTTCAGAGTTTCATAGTATTTCGTACTTCCCTTTTTTGCTTTATTGGCAGAGCTGGCCTGGACTCTACACGTTTGTGCAAAACCTTATGATCTCATTTAATTCAAATCCTTCTGAATGTTGTCTGAACACACAGAAGAGATGAGGCACGAGGAAAACCTGACCTTTACAGTTTACAGCATGAATCTAGAACTAGAGCAGAATCATGAATAATAAATATTCAAGATATTGAACATTTACTTTGCTGGTTTTGACTATTTCAAAATTCTAAGACCTTTTAAACAGATTTTTAATATATATCTGTCAGGAATAAGGAGAACGCTTTTTGAGAAGTGGAGAGGCTAAGCACGAACGCACTACAAACGTTAACTATGAACTGTGGCAGACCAGCAGGATGTCCAGTAAAGACAAAAACAAGACCAAGACAGAGCAAAATTACTTAAAGCACAGAACTGAACTAGACATAAAACTAAAATTAACTCCTCACAACAGCATGTGGGTGATGGGAGGCGTGCCTTCTGGTGCTTTTCTGACAATATCTAGAAATGTTAAAGTGAGTTTCAAATATATTATTATAGTACTTGTTAATATATGTAATTTTTTAAACCTACTTTTTAGTTGTGATTGCGTTAATTAGCATTGTGCCCAATTAAACGTGTCTATAATGTTCAGATAATGGCATGCACAACAGAGGTGCTCTTTTACAAGGCAGACACCGTTTGGCATGACAGCAGGCAGTGCAGGCCTTAAAGCGTGCGGGCAAAAAAAAAAAAAAAAAAAAACGTGTGATTTAAAAAAAAATAATAATTCCCCTCCTGAAGACTTTGGTTGAGAAAGTAACAGACTTTCAGCCAGTTGGGTTTCTTGCTCATTTGGAAATTCATGAAACCACACTTATTTAGCATGTACTGCAGGTCTACGTTGCTGCTTTTTATTATCACTTTAGAGAGAATGAACTGGGGAAATGAATGGCTGTCTGGTGTGAGATAACATCAGGGCTTGTTAACTACCTTGAAAGTTGCCTTGTAATTAAATAGGTAAAATCAACACTGCCTAAAATAATGACGTTCTGCAGAGGGGCAGAGTGGAATGAACCTGGGCAATGATATTTAAACACATAGAACCAGGACAGACATTGATGATGAAACTGGACAAAGAATGAGATTAGAGATAACAATAAAAATCTGAGTAACTTTGATATAGCGACTGTTCATACACACATATACAGTATACAGTACATACAGCCATAACATTAGAAGCATTAACATTAGTTAATGGGTTTTGGGTTGCCCTTATGCCATTGAGGCGACTCTGGCCCCTTGTTTGTGGATCCAAATGGCCTCTAGGGGGTGTGCTGCACTGCCTGGCACAGTGGCTCAAGTGCTCGATTGGATTGGGTTCTGGGGAGATTGGAGGGCAGGTTGCTGGCCTTGGGCCCTTTGCAGACTCCTCTGGCCGCCTGTGGTGCACTAGGAATTCTAGTGCCGTCCTATTGTGGCCAGAAGTGAATTTTTGCCGATTTGTGCTGTACTGGCTTCTCTGTGGGACTGGACCTGACAGCTGGCTTTTGGTCCCCATGGGTTAGCCTTGGGTGCCCATAGTCGTATTTATTGTGACAGCCAGCACCTCTTACTTTGTTCATGCCCATCGCTTGACCAGATAAATAAGGCCGAGAAACCACTTTAGCACCACGAGGAGCTTACCAGGGCTAGCAGCAAATTTTTTGCCAACCATCCTGTTATCGTTGGCTGCCTATAAAAGGATAGCTGGGCATCAGTTTGGTGACTAGCGGGTCTTGGGTGTCATAATCATAATTTATGATTATCTTTTTGTTGCTGTGCACTTTCAGAGTCTGGACACTCCAAAACCTTTCTCCGCGGGACGCTCAGCAGAGTAAGGGTCATCGCAAAATCTCAACCACCTCCAAAATTTGAGGCGAACTCAAAGGTATTCACAAGCACAAACGTATAAACTGAGCACGCAGAGAAACTGTCATGTGTGAGAGCTGTCATGTTTTTGCAAACACTGAGCAATGAGAAATGCGTGCATCCAGGGTCTGCACACTGCTTGTGAGTCGATGTAAGAGTAATTTTTAATGACCATGTGCGCTGAGACTCCCATGTACACTTGGGTCAGCCAGTCTCAAGCTCTATTTTAATGATGCTGCTTAAATGCCAAACCTTCTCATCATAACACTCACTGCTCTCAGCACATGGCATTGAAGTAATGCATGTGGTAGTGAACATACAGTGTGTGCTTTGTAGTACGTGTACTGTATGTGTACTGAATGAGGGTTATTACATTTTTAAATCACCTTAATCACAAAAAAAAATTTTAAAAAATTGCATTAGATGGCCAAAAGCAATTATGAGAAACTTAATCTCCTTTGCAATTAGGCTCAGGGGCATTTCTTAACTATTGTAATTTACTTTTGGTACATTTCTATAAAGGTCAGTGTAAATTGCTTTGTGTTATTAGAGCAAAAGGTTGGGAGGGGGACACATGATCCCTAGATGATTCTTTTTTGTTTCCTGTCCTTTCCTACTTCCAATCTCTTCATCAAGACAAGGCTGTTCCGGTTATTGAAAGCTCTGATGTGGATATGACCTTGGCTGTCTCTCCAGATAGATGTGCTGCGGTGGAATCTCTGCCATGATGCTGCGACAAACGCGAGCGAGCTCTGAAGAATTTCACGCTTCTGATATGAAAAATCAGAGCTAAATAGAGCTGCCAGCCACGCACTGACCCCTATCACTCGTCGGCCATGAGCACTCCACTATCCATTACTTTAGATCAACACTGTTTTAGCCCAAGTTGATTCTGCAGCCTGTTTTCACCACGGTGTCAAACTCCAGGTTCAGCACTTAATTTCACTCGTGAACTAAGACTCAGGATTGTTGTTATTATTATTATTATTATTAGTGTAGAAATTACTGTGCGTGGTTCTGAAATACTGAATGCAAGGACAGAATTTTTTATTCCTATTTCACACACACACAACATCTCCCACATCCTGGTCTGGTGAAAGGCCACAACGCTCCCTCTCTCCGCCCATCTGTCCAGTGTGAAGATGGAGAGCCAAAGAGGCCAAAAAGCACAAGGAGTGACAGCTGGAGCCCAGTCACACGGAAAGTGACAAATTACTACCTTAATGAGTGTAATTTATCATCTCTTCCCCTTTTTCTCCCTCCCTTTCTGTCTCTAATTCCTTCTTTCCTCTACTTTCTCTAGTAAATTACACAAAATACCTAGAATTCTACTACAACAAAACAGCAGTGGACTGGAATGATTAACGTGAAGAAACAAGTCATCTGAGACAACTTAAAGCGAGCGGACATCCAAAGGCTAAACAGTTGCCAAGAAAAACAGTTTTCTGTGAATCAGACCATTTTTAAAAGTGCTACACAAAAAAACTGAATTGAAATTAAAGTGAAACAAATTTCTCATATGACTTCAATCACTGTACTGTACCACAGCACCGGTGTCAAACTGTCAGACTTGAAAATGCTTTCCTTTATCACTGCATCAGTTACACCTCACTGTATCACTGACAGCGTAGAGAAAGGCTCAACTTAGCACTGTTTCCTTAAATTCTTGAATGTAGCCATAAATGTGTCATTACATCATTTGCAGGTGTGACAATGTCTCTTTGTGGCACTTAAATCGCTACCAGAATTGCAAAGGTCACGGTAACCCTGCATCAATCGCTGCAAATAGCTCACTGTATCACTGCATCATTTCCAGACCTCATTGTGTTACAGTATGGTACTAATAGTACTGTGAAAATCTCACTGTAACCATGCATATACAGTATGTACAGTATGTGTGACTGCATTACTGCATTCAGTACTTTTTAGTATCATGGACTGGAACAATGTGCTTATGTAATTTAACTACACTATGAGTTATCATACTGATATTATTTGGGCAGATTTTATTTTATTATAGTGGGTAGAGTTCAGCACAGCACTTATTATTCCACTAATAATTAGAATAACTGGCCAATCTGAAGAAAAATAAACGCACCTCAATCGAAGCAGTCTGACCCAATCCGGCATGATCAGAATACATTTTCAATCAGAATCATAGGAGTGGTGTGATCTGTTTCTGATAATCTGTTTAATAGGTAAATACTCTCCATGTAAACACTTGATTGGAGCGTTTATTTCTTGTTGTATTAAATATAGTCTGTCTGCACACTGTGAGGAGTTTTCAGGAGGGAAATTTCACTTTCATTCCTGATCTGAAAACTCCATGAGAACAGCTCCCTCTCTCCCGTCTTTACTTTTAAACACTGGGTGAACTCTGGCTGAAGAAGAAGCACTGATTTGACTTGCCATTTCATACAGTAAATAGTCAAGGATCTACCCAACCAAAAGACGAGACTGAAGTCCTGTAACCCACCCTAACACAGAGGGCCAGATTTATCAGCAAGGATGGGAAACATAACCTCGAAGCTGAAAATTATTATTATTTCTGGCAGACTTTTGACAGAAATAATAATAATTTGCGCATCTTGAAAAAGTTCTAATCTGATTCGATTATTTGAGCACATAAACGCCAGCGTCCATGTAAACAGTTACACTGAAATCTCTCATCAGAATGATTTCTATTGGATTTAATAACTCTTGCCCATCTTGTCCAAACATACAGTAGCTAATACAATTCTTTCATTCAGCAGAAGATGACCACACACACGCCATGGGAACAATATTTGCCTTACTGCTGTTCTTTCTAATTAAACACCAATCTCAGAAGCATAAACCACAAACATGTGCAGAAACATTATATTAACTCCAAAAGGAAAGAACAGAAACGATCAGACCAAGTGTTTACATCGTTAATAATACCAAGGGTTACCATGAATACCAAAGAACATCCCAGATCTGGCCAGTATGTTCTGATTGAGATGGTTCGCATGATACATTTTTATTCTGCTACTATTCTGAATATGAGTGGAATATTAGGGTCCATGTAAAGGCTACTATTGAGAACCGCAAAGGTCTCACTATAACACTGCATCTATAATGCACTACAGCAGTGTCAAAACTCCATCCTCATGAACACTTTGAAGCTCCCTTGTTGCTGCCAGAATGTGTGCTTTGCTTTTGAATGATTATAACAGTACAGCCAGACTTTACACCCAGACTGCCAACACTGGCATCTATTTAAGGAGGGAGTCCAATCAGGCCTCTTAAAATCGGGGGGGGGGGGGGGGGGGGGGGGGGGGGGGGGGGGGGGGGGGGGGGGGGGGGGGGGGGG
>JAQMYK010000002.1:18018347-18031954 GCA_030014345.1 Clarias buthupogon
CTACCCACCCAACTCAGAGCTTCTTTAGTCTGCTGCCATCAGGGAGGAGACTAAGGAGTCTCCAGGCCAGGACAAGCAGACTGAAGGACAGTCAGGCGACCAGGAAGCTCAACTCCCTCCCAGCTCTGCCTCCCCTGTGCTCTTCGGCCTCTTCTACACTTGTTCTCTGACTCCTTCATTTCACACACACACATACACACACACACACACACACACACACACACACACACACACACACACACACACACACTTGCACCTGTCACTTTATGCACCATGCACCATTGGTCTGTCCACTACCTCAACCCAGAAAAATAACTACACAATAATGTACATACCTTCTTTTTTATATTGTTTTGTACACTGTTTTATATTGTTTTATATTGTTTTATAAAATGTCACTAAAATAAGCACATTTGCACTAGTCTTATTGCACTGTTCCGTTTTGCACCATATCAGCCCTTCTGTGATGTTAACTGTCCCTTTTAGCAGGACAGTTACTCAGTTGTCTTAAAACTGTTGTAGTTTAAGTTTGTGTTATTTAAGTGTTTTATTTTAAGTGTTATTTGTAAGGAGGATTGAGAGAAACATAAATTTAAATTCTCTATATGTATGCACAGTACGAGAAGCAGAATTGACAATAAAGTTGACTTTAGCCCGATTCGGACGGGACTAGTTTTACAGGGGGTCGTTAGAGAAATTTCTGTTTCACAGACGTACTGTACTTTGTGATTTTAATCCTGTAAGAATCTGCCATGTCTGTCTTTCTCACACACGACCTCTGTAAAAATTCCAGAGCAAATTACTTACTGTTTTTCAGAAAACTCTGAGAAATCTAATCCCGTCCAAATGCGAAACCGTGAACTATCGTACTATCACTAGCGCGCCGGTATTCAAATTTGCGCACCAGTAATGGATGTGGATGTGGACATGTGGTTTTGTGCAACGCCCACATGTACTATAAAACACAGACTCTCCTACCTCCGTAATAACCACGGAGATGTTAGTCCCGTCCGAATGCATACATGAAATGACAGACGTCGTCTGAAACAAATTCAAACTCAAACGTCGTTTGGAAAACCAGTCCCGTCCGAATAGGGCTTTTGACTTTGAGGAATCAAAAGTCAACTGCACGCTGCGCCACCATGCGGCCCGCGCATGAAGGGATACGATACGTAAAGACACTTCTTGATACACAACTTTTCCATCTGATAAGCAGCATAATAAGGCATTGGACTGTCCCAACAGTCAGGTGTTAATTCAGAAAGAAATAAATAAATAAATAAATAAAACTCCATCTTTTTATTTATTTATTTTACTTTTTTTTTTTTTTAATGGACACACGTGTATGTGTACAGAAGTAGATGGTGGCGGGTGTTAATTGCCATTCCCATGTGTGTGTGACAGGCAATATAAAACCAGCAGGATGTCTCCACCTTCATTAGGTTCTGCTGATAATCCAGCTGCATGTTGCAAAAGAGCTGCTTTCATTCCCTGTTCACTCCCTCACTCTCTCTCTCTCTATCTTTCTTTTACTCTCTGTCTCTGACTCCAATTTCTTTCGCTATTCTCATTATTTTCTGGGAATTAATTTCTCCAAGAGTGCCTTGCCGAACACAATCAGCTCTACGCGCGCACTCAAAAGGGCCTACCAAAGTTCCTTCCTGCCCAATCACTAGATTCACAGTTCTCCAAGATAAAGCCTTGTGTCTACGCTCCCTCTAAACTGTTCCCTTAATGCTTTTCTTCCCATCAAAAAAAAAAAAAAAAAAAAAACCAACAACCACCACCACTACCTCCACAGACTCCCACCTACTCCAGCAGCCTTCCAGCGGCCAGCTGGAAGCTACACATACTGTACTATACCCAATTATGATGCAGTAGAGCCCCCAAAAATCTGCTAATTAGTGCTAATTCAGAGACAGACAATTTATTCTCGGATAGCACTCCTTGTTGAAATAGCTATAGAGAACCATAGAGCAATACGCTGGTTACAGTAACGCAGCTGGGGATGGGGAAGAATGATACAGAGGGTGGGGGGCGGGGGGGGTGGATGGCTTCACAGCCAGGCAGAATGATACTGGGTGAGGGCCAAGGCTCCTCTTCAGTCAAAGGAAAGATACAAAATATTGGAGAGAGAGAGAGAGAGAGTGCAATATGGTCAAGAAGCACTCAGGATAATAATAATAATAATAATAATAATAACAAGAAGAAGAATATCTACATGTCTAGTGTTGTGAGATATTTAACAAAGCTACGAATAGTCTGATATTATATAGGAAGCAAGTGTCCCTCTAACTGGCACAGGATTTAATCGAGAGTGACAAACAGCGGTCGGAGCGTCGAAGGGACACTTCCCGACACAGCTTGGTTAATTTGACCATCATCTGCTCCGGACGTGATCGCATGAAGGACGCCGTATTCTCTCATGTCTCCATAACGAGCACTAAACATCTGAAAAGACCACAGGGAATAGGTGTAATGATTCTTGTCTGGGAGAGTTAATGTTCGAATTTTCAAAAACAGCGGCGACTGCTTAGCGACCTGACAGTTAGAGATGAGAAATCGACCAACCTGATAGGATTTTTTTTTTCCTCAGCAGACTTACTAACATATCGGGGGTGAATTGTCTTTGTAAAACATGAAGCATAGCACTTATAGTAATGTATTTCAGTTCAGGAGCGCAATTCCTAATTCCTAGCCGTTTCAGCTCGCCGAGGCTGAGCAGACGTGGTGAGGGAAAGTGTGAATAAGAGGAAGGAATAAAGAAGAATAAAAGTGACACCTCTATAACACGCAGCACATTCAGCACTGTCTTGTCTCTGCTGGTCTAATTTTACGTTGCTCACCTCTACCTCTTCAAATATCATTTCTCTCTCTCTCTCTCTCTCTCTCTCTCTCTCTCTCTCTCTCACACACACACACACACATTAATGTCGTTAATGCTGGTCCTAATGACAGTCAGCACTGAAGACATTAGACAGAAAGACAGAAAGAGAGGTGGATGAATTCCCCAAGGCTTCTCTCTCTCTCTCTCTCTCTCCCAGATTCTACAGGAATGCAATCACGATCAGTTAGCACTGAGCTTTGGCATAGTCAGTCACTCTCTATGCAGGGTAAGCCAAGCAGAAAATTGTTTTGGACATCGTGATGAGAAAGAGACTTTTTCTTCTTCCTTTTTTTTTTTTTTTTTTTACATTTTTAATGCCAAAAAAAAAAAATCAGCCAAAAATGGTAGATGTCAAAGTTGTGCATTTCATTACAGTGCACAGATAAAATGCATACCTATTACCTGGAGGAACTGTCGCTCTTTCCATCCACAACTTACAGGCACTACAGCTCTTTCTCTCCACCCCTCCTGGCCTCCACCCTTATTGCTTCCATGAGAGCACTTCGAGGCATACAGTCACTAAATCATCCATGTGATCCCTGACACACACACACACACGCACACGTTTACTGAAAGATAATGGACACGCTTATCTTGCCATTTTCTAACTAGGTCACTCTGTAGTTCTTTATATGTAGCGAATGGGTGTCCCCGCCCCCCCGACAGACACAGACAGACACACACATACACACTTTATCACATCACACATGCTCGAGACACACACTCCTGTCTAGGGCTGCTGGCGGGAAACGTCTTGACGCCTCACTCCGATCTCCACGGATCCGCTGAGTGGAACCGTTCGGAAGCTGACGTTAATTAACCTCTCAGGGCTTCACAGCAAATTAAAAGACTAATTAATAAAGTAAACAACGTCGAGGAGACGTAGCGGCCTGTTTTAGATGAGTACACATGCAGACCACCTCTCTTTTATATGGTGAGGGACCTGAAGCAGTTTCTCGTGGAAAAATACAGTCCTTTCTAACGCCCAAGTACGTATATGAAGGTCAACATTTACTGTATGCCTGGGTGTCTTTAGGGGCGACCTAGTGCTTATGCTGAGCTCATATCAAACGTCTCTCTCTATCTATCTCTATCTCTCTCTCTGAGATACACAAAGACTTGTGAAATCTTCTCTCTTATTTGCACAAATCTCAATCATTATAAAAAGATATTACAAGTGTAAAGTGAAATCTTCCTTTAAGGTTTTCATTCTTTACAGTTAAAGATGCCCTGCTTTCCTTCACATGTTCAACCTAATCTTCTTGTGTTCATTGAATTGAAGAATAAAACTGTACGTATACAGTTAGCACTGTTGCCTTGCACCTGCAGGGTCCAGGTTCGATTCCCGGGCAGGATCGATTCCTGTCTCTGTGTGCATGGAGTTTGCATGTTCTCCCTGTGCTTGGTGGTTTTCATCCGGGTACTCCGGTTTCCTCCAACAGTCCAAAGACATGCAGATTAGGCTAAATGGTGTTCCCAAATTGCCCAATAGTGTGTGATCGAGTGTGTGTGTGTGTGTGTTTGTGCCCTGCAATGAATTGGCACCCTGTCCTGTTCAGGGTGTACCCTAAGTCTCCTGGGACCCAAGATAAAGCGGTATAGACGATGAGTGATGAGTGGGTGAGTGACTGAGTATACAACGGGAAATAAGTTCCTCGCTTTGATTACCAGCATTGTCCACATCGGTCTTTGACTTATCAGCTGATTTAAATGAACAGACACCATCTCTTCTCTTCACTCCAATCATCTGCTCACGCTAACATCGATAACAATAGTCACTGATTGTGTCCCATCTGTATTGTTAGCTCAATTTCTTTTTTATTAAAGTCTTTTAATATTGTTTTAGGCCATTTAACATTTTGAAACCATTCAGTGTTGTCAGTACAGAGTGTATAAGTGCTTTTCATAGACTTGACAATGATGTGTTGGTATGGCTATAGAAAAGCTTGAGCAGTGTGTTTACATTGTTTTACCAGACAGGCAGCCAAGAAATCAAAGAGAAAACAGACTAAATACAAATGTATATGTTCGTTTTGCAAAATATAGTTTGTTTAAATATGATATATATGGGCACAAAAAGCTAAATTTTTATTGAAAATTTTATATTTTTTACTTTTCCATTTTCTTCTCAATTTTTCGCAATTATTATATATATATATATATATTTTATTACATTGATATCTGTCCAAAGATGGTCTTCACCCACCCCTTATTTCTTCTAATTCTGCTTCCATAGAGTCAGACTTTCTTGTATTTTAATGTAGTATTGATGAATAGTTCTTCAGGCTCCCTGAAGTACTTTTTTTTTTTCCTCCAATTTTTGGCACGTCTTTGATTCTGATTTTTAGTTCAGTCCTTGTACCAGACCTGTTTCAGAGGAAGTTTGTAGCTTGTTAAGTTTCACACTGACCTATGAATTACTTTTAGCATAAAACAACAATCTAACTTTAGGCCTGAACCAGTGAGGAACAGGTGCAGATAATGGAAGATGATCAGGCCTGTGATTAATATACTGGTGATGCTGAATGCTGAGTGGTTGAACAGACGAGAGGGGAAATGAGGTTGCTGCTGAGGCTTTTACATAAACAATCAATTGTTAAATTAAGCCAGTAAACCATTTGGGCCCATTTATTTAATTTAATCTACATAATTAAATGTAAGTTGAAGAAATGAGGGGCGGTGCAAGACTTTTGCACAGTACTGTATGGGTTTTTCACAGATTCGTTTTGACTGGATTTTTTAAATTGTTAAAACATTTATGTTGCATAACTTTATTGTTAAATCTGGGAACCTTTGAACAGTGGTTAGTTCCTCAGAAACATGCACGAGGGTGTGTCTTTCTTTTCTCATATAAGACTAAAAGGTACCACCCACTGATCTAGAGACAGAGGCTCCTGTGATAGTTGGTCTCAGTCAGTCTGTACTTCAAACAGAGTGACACACACACACACACACAAACACGCTCGAGTACTCTACTAATAGCCACAGACACTCCACTACCCATCTACTGTGTAAAATGCTCCTAATGAATGGTCCTGTAAGCATGAAAGCACATGGTGTAGTTATGCCAAAAGCTCGGTGTTCATTTGTTCCCTTTCCACAGCTGAGTGAGATCAGGGCCTGACACTGCCGGCTGTTAGATCCTCCTGTCTCAAGTTCTCTTTTCCTCTCTTTCTAGTTTTACTATTTTCTCCTTGTCTCTCTTTTGCTTCTTTCCCTCTCTCACGTCTTCGGTTTTAGTTCGTCTGTTTCCTGAAATCGAGGCGCCACCACGGGAAGGTGATTGGTGTCCTGTTGTCTCATGCGGTGACAGTGTGAATCTCTCTCTCACACACACACAAAATCTCCCCGTCTCTCTCTGTCTGTCTGTCTCTCGCTCTGTCTCTCTCAAGATTCAAGGTGCTTTATTGGCATGATGAACATGGACATAAGTCAGAAGAAAATTTACAGGAAAAGATAGATTTTAAAAAGTAGCAATTAAATAAGTAATAAAGATAGAATTTAAAAAGAATATGATAGAATAATAACAAATACATATCTGCAGTATATAAAATAAAGAGTACACATGTTTAACGCTAATATTTGATATCGCTCTTTTCGTTTATTCATAGCGAGTGTATTTTAAAAGTACACATATGTAAATGCTTACGGTAGAAAACACACGCGCCTGCGTGTACACTCGCACCTAGTAAAGACTGACGTTCAACCCACGCAGCTTCCGACTTCAGAAGCGTTACTGACGAGGATCTTTTCTGGCAGCTCCTCAAATTTCAATTATCAGTAAACATGAGGAATTGTGAGACAGTAAGACAGTGAACAAACAGCATATTGTGTTTGTTCTGCTTCCCTATGTTGGTGTAATGAGTAACACTGCTGTACAAACACTTTGCTCTGAAGCTACAGGGTGCACCCTCATAATCATCTTTGTAGACTACGTCTTTAAATACAGTTGATAGTGTAAAGAATGAGTATCTGCATGTGCGTGTGTGTGTGTGTGTGTGTGTGTGTGAGACTTGACATTGACTGTGTTGTCCATGCTTCAGCAAGTTGGAGAGGATAAATAATGCAGTGTGACGCATGTGAAGGACTTGTGATGAACATAAACGACATACATTGTTTCTCACAAGCAGGTGTGGACTGAAATGTTCCAATATCTGTTCTAAGAGACAGGCTGAGACATTTTCACTAAGACTTGGTCCTATGATGACGCCCTGTATGTGTGTGTCATGTCTATTTGCACAGCAATCCCTTATTCCTCCTGCAGTAAATTTTAAATCTCATCTCTCAAACACACTCCCTCTACCTTTCTGTTGCTGTCTCCATCATTGTCTCTTCTCTCACATAAATTTAACCTTTTATTTTTTATTATTATTATTAAATTTTTTCTATTTCCCTATATGTTCTGTAGGTTGCTAAATATCTCCTGTCTTGGTGCTACATTTTTCGTTCTTAATGAAAACCCTACTGCTACACACAACCCCGAAACCACACACACACACACACACACACACTTACACACTCACACACCCCACCCTGCCACCAAAGAATAATGCTTAATATATCCATGATTGTTTTGATATCTTCCGCCTCTTCCAAGAGTGCTCCATTTTAGATAAACAACGGATGTGGTGGGATCATTAGCCATGCTAAGCTAATGGAGAAGAACCCATCTTGCCCAGCGCTTCTTTTTTAATAGCCCCGGCTTCTTTCAGACAGAGGACTTAGGCCACTCTCGGATGCTATAATGTTTAATGAACGATGAACCGTGCATCTGCTGGAACATAGACAGCAAGCTTGATGTGGCTTGGTTTAGCTGTTGTTTAACCAGTTCCACTGCAGGACCTGAGCTGGGAGTCTACAGTGGGCCTCATTATATTTAGCAATATCGTCTTTAAATGTGCCGAACTAATCTAAAAAAAAAAAAAACCTAAAATCTATTACATTTACAAAAGTTTCCCCAAATGCTGTTTTGTATGTACTTATGGGAATGAAGGCCAAATACCCACAATGCACCAAGCACATGCATTTGGCATCATTTATGGTTAAATTGTGTAGCGCTTTCTTTCACAGGTCCTGTAGCTGCAAAACAAGCCCAAATCATTACCTCTCCAACACTGTGCTTGACAGTGGGTTTGAGTTGTTTCTGCTGAAATGCTGTTGGGTTTAACTTGTGGTGCTCCGATCAGAAAGTACATGAATTCAAAACTTATTGTCAACATAAGAGTATTCCATTCTCTTATAATTTATTATATGATCCAGAATGTGTGTAACTACGCTGAATACATGGTGCGGTAAGGTAAACCCGGGCTGCCTCAGCCAGAGCTGGGAACTCCAGCTCTCTTCATTATTATTTTTGTGATAATGGTTTTAGGCTTTTTACTCTCTGCGGAGTAAGGCTCGATTTTTTCGAGGGCTTCTGCTATAGATGGTTGAATGAGGGTCGACTTACAAGAGTTAGCTGTTGGCGTTTCGGATAACGTTTCATACTCAAATTATTCACGGTGTGTTTCTCTTAAGTGGTGAATAAGGTTTGTTTTGTTAAAGCTTTTGGCAGACGTTCCCCCGCATCGTTTTGCTTTAGAAAAGAAACTTTGCATGTTGCAAATTTGACATCTTTTAAAGAGACTTGGTAATATTCCCAGACTGGTGACGGCATGTTGATGTGACTGTTGACTCATGTCTTTTGCATCCTAACAATAGTATCGGTTTATGTGATCGACCAGTCAAGAGACAACTGATCTGTGAAATTGAAATCATTAACGGCCAATTTTGCTCAGCAGCCGATTGATTGGAGCCAAACATGGCACTGGACATTAAGATCAAACAAGTCCAGGTACAGGGATACCTCAGTGGCTAAGGTTACAGCTCAGAAGGTCTCCGGTTCAAACCCTACGACCACCAAGTTGACCCTGTTGGGCCCTTGAGCAAGGCCCTTAACCCTCAACTTCTCAGATATACAAAAAAACGTAAGTCGCTCTGGATAAGGGTGTCTGCCAAATGCCTACATGTAAATGTCTCTCCAAAATACTTTTCTGGTCAGTTCATGGGGACTGCGCTCGGTCTTTCCTATGGTGAATAATCTTTCTCAATGTAGAACCAATGTAGAAGTCCAAATTATTTGGAAATGGTTTTATAACGTTTTACAGATTGATGTGCAGCAACAATTAGTTCTCTAAGACCATTGCTTATGTCCTTCCCTCTTGGAACTGTGTTAACACACACCTGAATGCTCCACACTAGCAAACTGCCAAAACTTCTGCTTTTATAGAGATCTACACATCTCCTGATGATTAATTAATCAAGTGCTGATGATCACCCTCTTAAAACCAGTAAGGGGTACTTAGTACTGCCTTCATTTTTGTTAAATAAATAATGGCACAGGTAAAAACGTTATATGTTGTTTGTCTGAGGTAACATTTGCCTAATACTAAGACCTATTATGATCAGATGACTTTTATTATGCTTTAACACAAAAACTTATAGAATTAAAAGGTGATGTACTAACTTTTACATAGGATTGTATTTTACATGTACAGTACTAAGGATTTCACCATACGAAGTACATTATATGGGCAACAGTTTGTAGATACCTGATCATCACGACATTTACATGGTTTTGAACATTTCATTCTACTGTAGATGCATTCCCCCTGTTCCCTTATAACATCCTCTGCTCTTCAGGGAAGGATTTCCACTAGATTTTGGAGCGTGTTTGTGGGGATTGCTTTTCATTCAACCACAAGAGCATTAGAGAGGTCAGCCACTGATGTTGGCCAACGCCTAGACAGCATTCCAGTTCATCCCAAAGGTGGTCAGTGGGGTTGAGGGTACAGTAGAGCTCAGCGAAGGCCACTTGAAGTCTTCTATTCCAACCTCAGCACACCATGTTCTCATGAACTTCCAACCACGGACTCCATGGGGCACTGTTATCTGTGCTTACAAATTTGAGGCAAGAGTTTGCGGAAGAATAGACGAATGGATGTGGAGATGGTGTCAAACATACATAGTAGAAACAAACCCAAAATGATGTATCATCTAAAGGTGGCTCAAAGAAACATTTCTTTTTTAGTCATCCATCCTGAAGCTACTTATCCCACACACACAGTAAGAAAGAGTAAGTAGAAAAAAAGATAGATTTTTTTTAAAACAACAAAAAGAAACGTGTCCAAATTGCCGATATACGCTTTGCAAGAAGTGATTCTGAGAAGTGCTTCTAGAACATTCTTTTATCAAACATAATGATGAGTCAGGCTGTCAATCAAACAACAATGGGGCAGTGTACTGTAGTGAACAGGAAATATATGGAAATCAAACATTTTGCCATTTGCAGACTAGTTCTGAGGTGCGATGATAGATCACACTGTCTTGGTAGTTACTTAATCATGTAACCATACAGGTCATTAAACACTGACTCAGGAAGAAAGAGCTTCATTGCATGGACATGCAAGCAATACCACAGACAATAAAATGTGTCATGCTCTCATGGGCTACTGGATTTATAAATAAACGATGCTGCTACCTTGTTACCGTGAAATGTAGCTGTATGGTATAGCCCTGCTCCTGTTAGAGATACTACTGTCCCACAGCGAGTCTTGAGCAAACATTCATCACAGCAGTAGAATCAAAGCTCCCATCAATTCTCACCCTACTCTATACTGCTGGCCAATATCTGCAGAGGTGGGCGGCACATTCAGACATTTCTGTTCCAGAGGGTGAGTTTTCTGGATTGCCTCAAATGCCCTTTCTCAGAAGTGCTTTACTGAGCTGCTAAAGCTTTGGAGGCAAGATTAAAAGGAAACATGAACCAGCTTTCTGTTTGTTTACCAATGCAGCAATCTCAGTTTTAATTAAGTGCAAAAGCTATGTATATTAAAAACACAAAAAAACAGCAAATTTAGAAAACACATGAACATAAATTTAAATAAAAATGCAAAACACAAAGGCTTGGTCTGTACTCAACACATGCTCACTTCTAACCGGACACAGCGTACCACTTTCACTGTTCCAGGCACTTTTCTGCCTGTTATCAAGTTCTCGTAGCAACAACGATTCATGTGATGCTAAGCAAAATTGCTTCAAAATTGTTTCAAATTTCGCTGTTTTATTTTTCAGATTTGGTGTCATACTTCCCAGTTTGCCGTTATGTTCTTACATTTAAGGAGATATCACTAACTTCGCTGTTGTGTTTCTGAAATCTGTGTTGTGTTTATGTAATTGTTTTACTGTCTTTTTGGCTTTACTGTCTTCCCAGCAGGAATTACTGGCTGACAAAACATTCTTCGTGATGGCAAGTTCCACACATAATTTGGCAATGTTACGGACGTTGGGACAACATTGGTATTAACTTTGAAAGTTAGAATTAATTTGTGGAAATGTTATCAGAACCATATTGACCTCCTATTTTACAAAGGAAAGTAAACAGAGAGGTAACATTACAACATTAAGTTATGCGTGACATACACATGAATATGCGGGAAGATCGTGGATGTGTTGGAGCATTGTGAAAATGGACGTTAATCGGCATAAATGCTCCAAATAAAATTAAAATTTCATTGTTCTGTCATTCAACATTATCTTAACATGATATTTTATCAAAGTGACCAATTTTCAAAACGTTCCTTTTTTGGAACGTTTGTTTGTTTGTTTCTTTTTGTCTCCATTAATTTGCTGCTTTGTTCTGGTTTGTTAATGAATACACACACTATACAGTAAATTTCATAAAAGCATCTGCACACATTGATACGTTGACCCGCGGAGAACCCCGCATGACCTAACGAGTATTACAGCATCTGGAAGCATAAACTTTCACTGTTTAAGCAGTTGCATTTTTCTCTGAACGACCGATTGCGGGGGTGTGTTTTTCCTAGCAGCCTTTATTTAATGTTAAAATTATCTGTGGAATTATTGAGTTAAAGGCTACAAAAAGTGTTTATTGCTAAATTGCTGAAGATGATAAATGGAATTATACTAAGTGCATATAGAAAGATGCTTTTTAAAGTTTCACTTGCACTTGATGTGAGTTCCAATGAGTTTTTAAGTAAATGTTTAAAGTATTAGGCATGGCTGCTGTGATTAAACTAAGCTCCATGGAGACTTGCATTAAGTGCACACAAATCTATCAGTTCTCACAGCCAAAAGTATGTGGACACTCACTACCCATCAAACCCAGATCTATGCAGATCTTCCTCAAACGGTTGTCACAAACTTGGAACTACTGGGAGGTCCTTGTATGCTGTAGCTTGACAATTTCTCTTGAACCTGAACTAAGAGGGTCAGACCCGTTCGAGGATGACCATGCCGCTGTGCGTATAGCGTGTTACATTTGGACATGGTTTCCTGAGGTTTGGAGTGGAGGAACCCGACCGCAACCCCACTGAACACCGTTGGGATGAACTGGAAGGTCGACTACAAGACAAGGTCTCCTCGACCAACATTATTGTCTGACCTCACTAAATGAGCACAAATCCCCACAGACACGCTCGAAATCACGTGGAAAGCCTTCCCTGAAGAGCGGAGGCTGTTGTTACAGCAAAAGGGCTACTAAAATCTGAAAGGTTTTAGATCAAGATATTCACCAAGTACATATAACTATGGAGGTCAGGTGTCTTCCATCTTTTGGTCATTATAATCTTTTTTTTTTTTTTTTTCTTAATCACATTCTTCAACGGGGTGAGCTGGTGGTGGCACCAGTGGCATCTCTTAATCCAACAGTTATTCTGTCACCTGTAATTCAAGGTAGATGAGTAAAGAGTTGACTGGCTGTCTTTCAATAAAGTACAGCAGACAGAATCGGATTACTCTCTCTCTCTCTCTCTCTCTCTCCACTAGACCAGCTGGGGGAATAATCCCATTAAGACAACAGTATGGGCTGCTGAGCATCCTTTTTCTCAAGCAATTATAAAGCACCAGAGACAGGCACAAGCCCATTCCTTTCTTCTCTCATCCCATCCATCATCTGTTTAGCTGCTGATGGAGGCTCACTGCTTTAAGCTTTGTTTGGGTTAGCGCTGCCTGTCTCACTAATTTCTTTCTTTCTTTTTTTTTTTTTTTGGCTTTTAATAGATTATATTCAGGCTACATAAGGAATAACACTTTTAAAAAAGAGAAAGAAGTGACTGATGACTTCTACTGAGAGATGCTAACGAAGGGGAAATTACTGTAAGTAGCTACATAATAATGCTTAATAATAAACCAAGTGATATAAAACGCAGATAAACAGCTTCAACGAGATTAGCAAGAAGACAAGAAAGAAAGAAAAAAAAGTAGTGCTGTGGAATTAATTGCATACAAATCTAAATCGCAATAAGGACCTGTTCAATTAGTTTTAAACGCAAAAGCCTTCAATTTATTACATGTATTATGTGTATAGTCGGGGATTTATGTAGAGTTTGTCATTCATTTTAAGTATTAGTTTATTTTTTGAGTAGATTAATAAATATTGGCAAACATCGTCTTAATGAGATCTTTTGTCCAATTATTTGCTGTTAGCCTAGATAAATACAAAATAGTTTAAATCAATCGCAATATGTGTCAAAATAATCACCAAAAAAAAGCAGCCCTAAAAAAAGTATGTAGAATTGGTAATGCAATAAAGTTAATATGTGAGACATGTAATAAAAAATCTAATCAAATAAAAAAAAGCCATTGCCAGATGGACACAAACTCATCATAAAATCTTTCTGTGTGTGTGTGTGTGTGTGTGTGTGTGTGTGTGTGTGTG
>JAQMYK010000002.1:18032054-18050667 GCA_030014345.1 Clarias buthupogon
GAGAGAGAGAGAGAGAGAGAGAGAGAGAGAGAGAGAGAGAGAGAGCTGGAAGACATTGAGTAGCTGTGGCACCGATGAGATGAGATGTGATATGCCCACACCAGCAGTGGCACTTTAATTAAAACTGCCAGCCACACAGCCATTTCATTACAGACGGGCACAGAGAGAGTGAACGCAGGGTGACACACAGCAGTCTGTGACCTTTGCTTTCTAAAACTATTCATATGGACGGACATATGAGGGTTAAGTGATTACAGCTACAAAGAGCATGAGCAGCGCTATACAGCGAGTACGGCAGTGTATCTTTGGCACTCAGATCAGACATCAGATGCAGAGTTACAATGTGTGCATTATTTATTTGTTTATTTATTCATTTATTTATTTTTGACTCCTTCAGCTTTCCACCTTGCCTGGCACTTTCTGTTCAGCTTTCATGTTGTCAGAACACACACAAAACACTCAGGGGGTGCCACCCAACTAGCTCATCCCCAAACACCTCCATCCCAGTACAGACCCGCGCTGAGCCACAGAGCCAAGTTATTAACTCACAGTGACTTCTCGACTTCTCCATCTCCACGCATACAGAGGATGTCATTTCTTCATATTTCTTCATCTCCACCTCGACACCCTGCCCTAAAATAAGACAGCCTCAGCCAAGGGACACCCGGCGAGGTGTTGCTCGGCATGATACTCTATGGGGACCTGCCAGATGTGATGCCACAGCGGTTCGCTTTTAATCCCTTCCATCTCCATGGGTAACACCCCAGCTCAAGCAGAGAATCAGATTGAAAGACAGGAGCAACAAAGGTGTTTGTAATTTAAAAAGTGGACTAGGTTTGTAACAGTAATCTGTATAAAGCTTGAGTTTGATGAAATGCCTGACTTTCTGTAACAAATTTTAACTTTAAAAAGTGATGGTACTCTTTATATTTATAGCAGGAATGATACAAGAAGTAAAAGTATCACTTAAAACTTTCCCTGTTTAACTTTTAGAGTCCTAATAGTGTCATGTTTTGGCAGTTTTACATAACCTTCACTCTCTCAGTCTGATTATCACATACTGTACACAACCAACCAACCAACCAACCAATCGACTAATTCATATTTATTCCTGTAACCAAGCCATTAGGGATCAAGGCCAGTTTGCAGTGAAACAAAAGGAAAAGTATGTGTGAGAAAAGCTCTAAATACCTATCTGTAATCATCATATACTTTGCATGCTTTTAACTGTGCATTTAACATTTAATACAATTAGATAACTTTTAAATGGCATTAAAGTTTTGCAGCATGTATGAGATAACAGACTATTTGATTTTATATCAGTAAACATTATGCTTTAGGTTTATGCAGTAAGTATACGTATTAAATTAAAGGCTCTGAAGAAAGATTACAAATTACAAGGGTTGTTCAAGTCAATCCAAGACTTTCTAATTTCTAGTGAACAAAAGTGTAAAACCGCTTGACATTTATAGAAGACTTGAAGCACAGTACGGAGATGAGACTCTTAGCTGCAGTAAAACATCTGAATGGTGTAAAAGACGTCTGTATGTCCGTGAATGATGATGATCCCAGCTGATAACGTTTCACTGACTCGCAGAAGAGACGTGTCTGTGGGAAGTGTGCACACATCATTCACGAACACCACTTGCACATTACAGGAACTCGACTGCTGCTGTACATCTTCTAAACAATCCTGACCTCAATCTGACCTCAAAGCCATGATCGCACAGCCTGCTTCATGTCTGAATCATGTGTACTGAGAAAACTTTTAACCTTGATGATAGCCAAGCACTAGTGAAATGCTGGGAAAAGTGCATTGGTATAGCAAGGGATTATACTCCTGGTTTGACTTAACCACTTGACTTCACTTATTTATTTATTTTATTAGATTTCTTTTTTTTTTTTAATTATCAAAAATAAATTAGTCTTGACATCATTTGTCTAGATACTGGCATTGACATGGTCTCAGATCTACTGTTCCCGACTACAGCGCTACAGATTAGTCTAAACTCTTTTGTTTGAATAAAACTAAATGATGCAGATACACACTTAATAAATGTCAAACAGCTACCACTATATGTCATACGGTTACTAAGTGTAAGCCATTATGAAACTCCAGAGGGACGTTATCACTTTTTAAATAGCTGGTGGCATGGGAAAGACTTGTCTAAGTACAAAACAGCTCTCTATTTAAAATTTAGTGCACTGTTTAGGATGATCCATGCTGTGCACTACATAGAGCATAGGGAGCCATTATCTACTGAAAATGAAAGGCTCATTAGTTTTAGAAGAAAAAAATGAACATTTACAGTAAGTCACAGCACGGTTTCTGTAGAAGCTGGCATGACCAGCTGAACTAGGATGTTGAGAGATGATCAGTTGTGAAAAAGTCACGATCCAGTAGAGAATACAGCTCGTGAAGAGACATGATTAAAAATCTTTATCAAGGTTGATTTAAAAAAAAAAAAAAGAAAAACACATTTGAATTTACTGTCTTCCAAACTCAGATTACATTTAGAAAACATGCTGCGTGTAAACCAACAATTTTCCTTTCCTACGTGACAGAAAAAGAAGATAACACAGGCAGAAAAATTGCAGTCAATCCGAAGCATGTGTGTCAGGCTTCTCCTCATTATTTAAAACAAAGCTTTCTCTCTGCTCCTGTCCCTTATGCACAGGCTGCGTGTGTAAAAGTGGAGATTGACTGTCGTTTTTTTTTTTAAGATATATACATGGCTCGCACGATTAACATTATGACAACTACACATTTCACAGAACGGCCAGGAAGTGGATGCGCTAAAAAAATAAAAGTGAGAGGATTAAAAAAACAAAGAAGAGCATAAATTTATCAGATGATGGCGACTGTAGTTAGGATGACTAAAGACTGACGGCGTATTACAGGAAAAAGTGAGGATTATGAGTGAGGTAAAGGCAGATATGAAATATAGTGGCAAAAGAACTATTCTGGTGTGTGAGGACTGGGAACTGATGCAGCTGTGGGTACATGATTGACAGGGAGTAATGAGATGGGTGACCTATTGATCGCCCGCTGTGTGAGAGAGGGACAGAGAGGGGGAGAGAGAGTGAGAGAGAGAGAGAGAGAGAGAGAGAGACAGTGAAAGAGTTAGAGAGAGAGAGAGAGAGAGAGACAGAGAGAGAAACAGCCTGATGCTTTCAGCTGATACAGACAAAGATGAGGAACCAAAATAACACACATAGTCACAGTTTGTCCAGCACAAGAGCAGGCGTGCTTGGAAACAATATCTATCTTCTGCAACATGCACAGAGCACACTGTACACCTTTATATGGAGGACAACACTATGCCATTCACACTATCTGTTCAGCACTCCAAATATCAACATCTCCTCAATCTCAGGTACATTAATCATGTTTATATACAACTGTTATATAAAAGTTTTAAAATGTATATTCATTGAAACTGGAAAGATGAAGGTTAGACAAAAAATGCCTGTTCATCTACGCTGTTTAGGTGAACCTCAGAAACGTCAGCAGGTTGTACATTTTTACATGCTTTTCATTTGGTTTATCACACACTTCCTGTCAACTACAATCAGTCTGGACATTTACGGTACTTTTTGCCCCATTTTTCATTGAGATAAGATTCAATTATCTGTCATTTGTACCTACCCCTTCCCCCACACACCCATATATCCCATTTAGGAAGCTGGGGTCAGAGTGCAGGGTCAGCCAGGATACAGCACCACTGGAGCAGAGAGGGTTAAAAGGCCTTGCTCAAGGGTTCAGCGGTGACAACTTGGCAGCACTGGGGCCTGAACCCCTGATCTTCCAATCAGAAAGCCAAAACCTTAAACTTTTGAGGTACAAGTGCCCCACATAAACAAGGTGATTCCACCAATAGACCTTAGCCCATTCTGTATGAACTGGGGTTCATTCCATGTCTGTTGATGATATAACACAAACATTATGTGCATACTAGGCTTTATGTAGCTTGACCATTGACCATTAGATTGACCATTTTCACCAGATTTGCATTCGCAGTTTCTTGGATTCAAAACAATGAATAAAAACCATTAAAGTAAACAATAATTTTTTTTTTTTATTTATGTCAAAAATCTAAACATTAACAGAACTTTCCCGTAACTCATTTTTTAAAAATATGTTACATACAGTATTATGGTTTACAGCCTCTTTATGATTTTAATTTAATTATTTGTTAAATTATGATGTTAAATGTTCATGAAAATGAGAGGTACTCAGTCAGGCAAGTCACACTGGAATTATGGGTCAAAATAAAGAAAGTGTCAACTACAGTATGTTACCCTGTAGTGTAGATGATCAATTATCCTTTCTACATCCTTAATGTTATCAGTCTATATATGTCACAGCAGACATTATTCATATGAGTACTCTATATCACATTCAACAGATTTTTTAAATACAATAGCTTTAAACAGATAAACAGAGGACATGTTTGCCACAGAACAAGATGACATCATTTGTTCCTGGTCACTTGCCATTGAGACAAATCATTTTTGAGTGGCAGGACAAAGGTCTGTTAGTAACATACTGTACAGTAGTTGAAAAACTAAGTAGTGAAACCATCATTGACCTTGACAAAAAATGTTAATGCTTAAGCTTTGCAACTAGCAGATCTGTTACACTGAAGGACATTACTAACTTTGACCCCTATTTGTTCTAATAAGAAAGAACATTGTGTATGTACTTTTTTTTTTTTTACATTTACGTTAAATATTCCCCAAATTATAGAATGACTCACATACTGTTTTTTCTTAAATATTCAAATGATCCCATCCAGCATCAATGATTATACCCCGATCGAAATCACATTTTAGCCTTTCTGAAGCTTGATATGTACATGAAATTCTTGAAAACCAGGACTGGAGCTGTTAAAAAAATTTAAGTGGTGTAACAACATACCAGCAAAGACATAACATGATACAAGCAACAAATTTCTTCTCAGTGCTTATGGTAATATACAGTATGTAGTATTTCTGGATGTCTGTAAGGGATGTCAGAATCTTGTCTAAAAATCTGTTGACATCTGCCATTAAATAACACCTTTTCTACACATGTATCTTAAAGGCATCCTTGGTGGCAATATACTAACACTCTAGGCGTTAGAACGGCAGCAAGTGGATTGGACTAGATTTGGAAGACAGGAGAGACAGCTGGAGCGTGAGGGAGAGTGCGGGCTACATATTAACAAGAGACAGACGTCCTTAGACTGACATTCTAATTAAAGGATTTTTCCTGTTGCGGCAGAGAATAAATTACTCCATTAGAGGAGAGAATTCCCTATCACTAATCCAAACACACACACACACACACACACACACACACACACCTGCCATCTTGACAGGGATGATCTTCATACAGTAATATGTATGTACAAAAATGCATATTCTGACATTTTTGTTGCCATTTACTAAACTTCTCATAATGTCTTTTGACTTTGCTCGTATAAATATAAACGAAGCATCATAACCATTCATTTTCTATACCACGTATCCTGTACAGGGTGGTAGGAGGCTAGAGCCTATCCCTGGAGACTTCGGGCACGAGGCAATCGCAGGGGACGCACGCATGCACACTCACAAACTTGTTAAATTTGAACAAATGTGTGATCAGCCCACACCTCATGTCATTGGACCAGGAGGCCAAGAATGCCACAGCTGTAATCCTGTAGGCCCTGTGCACAGATATTATAGTAAACGCGTTTAGTCAGTTTTTACATCACTGGCACCTGGCGGTCAATGTACATTTCTGGTGTTTAATCGTCCTGCTCACAATGTAGGATAATTTAGCCTATTTTAAATAAGTAGCCTAGAAACAAGCACAAAATAATAACTGAAGATTTTTTTAAGCTTTTGAAAAGAGAACATGAACTGTCGTAGGAAAGAGTGGACTTGAAAGAGTTTGATGCAACATGGAGACACAGAACGAACTTCAATTGAATGCTAATTCAGTTTATCGTTGCATCTGTGTTTTTTTTTTTCTTTTCTTTATTATAGCAGCTTGGTTTGGGCTTTCAGTTGCATATTGTTATTATCTCCATGACTAATTGTTCTTAAGGAGTCTGTTGTTTGCTTTGCTGACTTTTATAGAACATTCCTCTGGGCTATATTCAATATATTCTATGTTAATATAGCCTATTATTTAGGCTGTTGTTTTTCAGACATGTTGGATGCCCTTTGAAATGCATGTGCTGGGTAATCAGGGTTTTATGGTGGTGTAGCAGCGGTAATGTGTAAAAGCACCTGAATCAATCTCTCTCTCTCTCTCCCTCTCTCTCGCTTGCTCACTTGCTCGCTGAATAGTCATACAGTATGTGCATGCATAGCACAGAGACATTAAAGGTAGCAGACTGTAGGAGCAGGTGGTTCTTGTGCATGAAATACAGTCTATGAAATACATTCCTGTCTGCGTCGCTGCTTTGGAATGTGAGAGGAAACAGGAGTACACCACCAAGCGCAGGGGGCGCATGTAAACACCCTTTTTCTTTTTAGAATTTATGCTTCAAACCTGATAATTTTTTTGCACAGTATGTAACCAATACATGTTTACATTTTTTATAGTGTCTGTTTAATAGTGCCTGTTTTTTTAAATTATTTTTTTTAACATATCTATGTTTATGCTCATGAAGACATCGAAGGAGGTCGTTCACATGTACAAACCTACTGTACAAAGTCAAAAGGTGTGTGAAAATTTACATTTAAAAGTGGACATGAAAACACTGTCTAACTATCTCTCTAACTATCTAAAAATGTCTCCCTACTGGAATATTTTCAAAATTAAGTTTTTTGCCTGGTAGGTTTTCATATACAATGATTTCTCTTTGTGGAGCAACCTCGAAAATACAGTATACATCAATAAAATATAATAAATATAAAATTTAAGTAATTAAAAATACATTTTAAGTATTGCACGCTCTCGCTCTCTGTCTCTCTCACACACACACACACACACACACACACACACACACACACACAAACACACACACACATTCTTCAGCTATAGCACTGTAGAGCTCAGCCCAGAGTTATATTCATCATGTTAGATGACAGGCCTGATCCGCCGCTGCTGGACTCACTTAGCACACAATATTTGACCAGTGGACGCCTGCAGGCGTTTGTGCTCTAATCTATGTAAAATGCCCAGGAGCTTTACACTGCTGAGGTAGACAGAAGTAGAGCGAGTGTGCATTTGTGTGTATGAGGCTCATGCGCGTATGCATTTGTGACAGGACCTTGCAGGTGCCAGGTCTGTAGCAGCCAGCTCGCTCTAACTGATTAAGTCTGCGATGTCGAGGCCAAGTTTTCATGTCTGAAGAAAGATTGATTCTGGCTGTCCTTCACAGGTGCTGATTGATGAAACATCGATAAACAAATGTGACTAAAAGAATTACGTTAGGAGAAAACGTCATCACGCGTGTAAATGTATGACACTCTGCCAGGCCTCTTGAAGGACATAATAATAATAATAATAATAATAATAATAATAATAATGATAATAATAAGAATTAAAACACTTTAAAAGCAGTGATATGCTAGTACAATCATGGCACATTAATGCAATACCCAAGGGGTTAATGATTAAACATCACTCAGAAAATAAAAGTGTCCCTAAAAGTTTGAGGTGCGTCTATACAAAGTCGTCTCCTCAAACATAAGGTTTCCTTTATGGATGTTCAACTCTGTGACTGTGTAATGAATAATTTAGTGAGTGCTTGCTATTCAGAGATGGAGGGAATCAGTGTCAACTCGTTCTCGTTTTCCCTCTCCCTCACTCTGTCCTTCTTTCCCCCTCTATTTGTCTTTCCTGCTCGTTTCCGTTTGCTCTCTCTAACACAGCTACAGATTGCTGTCTTTTCCTCACTAACCTTGTCCTCAGTCTTCCTTCCTCTCTCTCGCTCTCTGATTCTCCAGTTTCTCTGTTCCTTCTCTTTTAGCAACTCTTTCTCCGTCTCTCTCTCTCTCTCTCTCTCTCTCACCCAGTGTAAAGATTTATTATGATTAAAACGAGTCTGATTTGCAGAGATAACATTAAAAGTGTGCACTGGGCCTGTGATCTCAAGGGGCGCCAACAGAGTGTATGATCACGTGTGGAGGACTAGGTGATCACTCATGAAGCATGTGGGACAAAAGAAAAAATCAAACAAACATGGCTATGTATTAATACATGAACATATTGGACATGGTGGATTGGACACATCCTTGTTTATCTCATGTGTTTATTCATTTTTAGTGACACTACGGGCAATTTGGGAATGCCAATTGGTCTAATCTGCATGTCTTTGGGAGGGAACCAGTGGAAACTCACCAAGCACGGGGAGAACATGCACACAGACGGGAATCGAGCCTGGCCGGGAATCGAACCCGGACCCTGGAGGTGAAAGGCGACAGTGCTAACCAGTACAACACCGTGCCGCCTGATTAGGATTATTTTGCTTCAAAAACGAATCAGTTTAAATTTGGGCAAATAGAATTTAAGGAGAACGTCACGGATGGATTTGTTAAAAAAACGAGTGATCCTTTAGAAATATGTAGTTGAGGTATTAAAAAAAAAAACACACACACACACACAAGCAACAACAACAAAAAAAAAAACACCCCCCTCTAGATTCTGGTTTCAAAAAAGATAATAGCACCTTGTGATGATTTATGGGCACAAAGAAATATCAAATACGAGCAGTGCGCCTCTTTCTATTACAGGTGTCTCTACACAGCATCCTCTACACTCCATGTACAGACAGGGTGTTGGAGCTTCTCTGTCTCATCGCGTTATCTTCTTGGCAACAGTCAAATCACCCGATACAATTCATAGCTTTCTGCAGTGGGAGAGCCTCCGTTCTGGTAAAATCCGCTGGCCAAAATAAAGGTCTGTTCTCTCTGCATCTCAGGGGGCGGGGGGAATCAGAGGCCAGACAGAATTACACAGATGTGCCTTGGCTATGGATTTTGGGATGAGTCACACTCACCCACCAGTCATAAATTCACCGATACGTCCAAATCCATACACAGATCTGGGCACAATAATCGACCGAGCACAGGCGCAGAAAGCACCGGGCATCAGGTACAAAGAGAGAAAAGCCACAGCCGAGCCAAAACAACGAGGCCAAATCAGATGATAAATGACATGCTATTTCTGTGGCGAGATTTATATACTGTCAACATTACCTCCTCTATTATAGAGAAAGGAATTGTTCTGTGTTTTCCAGAAGAGGCACAAAAAACCCTGCCTGATAACAAGAGAGAAAATCAGGCAGTATTTGAAAGAGAGAGAGAGAGAGACAGAGAGAGAGAGAGAGAGAGACAGAGAGAGAGAGAGAGAGAGAGAGAGAGACTGCTTAAACTTAACTAAAATATAAATAATGTCAAGGCAAGCACTATGAACTCTACGAGAGAAACAAGAAAACATATTCTAACATGTGTCATTACTTCTGGTCTATGACCAAATTATTATTGGTAGTTTCATTAAAGTGCTTTAATACAAAGCTAATAATATGCCATCTGTGACTGCTTGGGTCTGTTAAGAAATGACTGCGTTTGAATGTAGCTTCATCTTCTAAATGAGTCGGAGTGACCTTAATGAAGGTCTGGAGCAGACGGCTGTAAGCAGCCTGGCTGTGCCTCCGCGCACTAACACTCTCCATCCATCTGAGAGCAGAGATAAAGCGACTCTTCTCTCCGCCCAGCCGGCCTAATCGTGAGTAATAATGATTACTGAACTACATGACACACACACACACACACACACACACACACACACACACACACACACACACACACAAAAGCTGAGACCCATTTTAGATTTTGTGTGTCTTATCATGTACAAAACAAGGTGAAGTCGTTAAGGTGTTTGAAATATTACTGTAGCTAAGCTGTGTCCTCGTTTTCTTTTTGCCCTTCTCTTATCGTCTGTTAGCGTTTCGTTTCACATTCACATCATATTGTATCTTCTACATTACATTTTTATCTACTCGTGCAGCTGCTTTACATTAATGACTTGGGATTTGGCTGGGTTTTATAATATTTGATGTATGTTCTATATTGCAGTAATGTTTGTTGGAAGGTGTCTATATCATGCCTATAAAATGCCTTGCATAAGTAATGACCCCTACTTAACCCTTGTAAGGTGTTTGGGTCTGTTTGACCTGTTTTTAATGATCACAAAAAAACCCTAGACTTACAGTAACCCTAGACTCATTGGCTTTGGCTTATTTTCCATTAAGAAGATATAAATGAATATGAATAGTTTGTTTGTCTATACATGTGTGTGTATGTGTGCATGTACAGTACCAGTCAAACGTTTTTCATTTAGAGTTACCAGTCTCAAAAATCACCAATTAACAGCACCTCAGATTCGAGAAGTTATGAAGTCTTTACAGAGCATAAGTAGCAGACACATCTCAATATCAACTGTTCAAAGGGGAGTATTGCATACTAGATGTTCCTGTGACTTTGTTCGTGTGGAATTTAATTGCACACTCATAAGCGCGTTTTAAAAAATGTACAACGCCATCTGTTGAATTTTGGAATGAACTGAAATTTTTACGTGGTACAGTGAAGTGTGCAGAATAAAGGCGAGATTAAGAAGATAAAGAAGTTTATTAAGAAGATTTCAATTGCACTCTCATAAGGGCATATTAAAAATGTACAGCGCCATCTGTTAAATTTTGAGATGAACTAATGTTGTTTTCAAGGTCAATTTTTTTTTATGTCATTAGGGCGTTTTCCATTTAAATTTTAAATTAGCATATATTCTCTTCCTGTGGGCCGAATGTGATGAAACAAAGCCTATATGTCACCTCAAGCTCCACCAAATACACCTGTGAAAAAGCCATTTAAATTCATTCAGCAGTTTGTGTACACAGACAAAAATTCCAAAAACCACCTTAATGTGTCCTATTACTCATCTTACTAGCCCCCAAATAATTTTTCTGCAAATATCGTCAATGTACAGACAGGCCAACAGTGTAGAAAAAATAAATAAATGAGGAAAGACCACGGAACTGGAAGGTGTGTTTAAACTTTTAACTGGTAGTGTAAGTGTGTGAGTTTTGTCCTGTTGCAGAGAATGACATTGACATCCAGCCAGCCCCGAACTGAGCCAGTCAGCAGCCAGAACGACACAATACACACGCATCAAAGGCAAGAAGTACATATGAAACACACAGTAAAATTCTGCTTATTGTGTGTTGTATAGGATGTCATGGATTCGCTCTGTGTTCAGTGGGACTGATGTGGCGTGAAGACTAGCATGAATATTGCATCTTTTCAGTGGAGCTCATTTTGCCTTGCCTTATATAAACATACTCAATTTCAAATTAAGTTTTAAAAATAAACATCATTAGCAATTTATAAAGAAAAAAGATTCTACCCAAATCTTACAAATCTTGATTAGAATTTTTTTTTTCATATTTACTTCATTTTCTCACAAAAATTAATAACACCTATATAACATTATACATTATACATTCATAAGCCTGATTAAATATAACAGAGGTAAAAGGCAAATAGAATCGAGAATATAGAACCGAGTTCTCAAGGTCATAGAATCTGTAAGAGAAAATATCTAAACAAAGACCGTCATCATGACGAAGTAAAAAAAAAAGCTACCAAAACAAAGTCCTGGATAAAGTTCTCTGTCTAGAGAACCATGACTCTGCCTAGAGCAGGCTATCCGTCAAAGTCAGAAAGCAAGTAAGTAGGAATTTAGTCTAACAGAATAAGCCAAAAAACCAAGGTAAAGTCTGAAAGAGCAGGTGGAATCCACAGCCCAGTTGGGTGAAGTGGTTCACAGGTCAGACAAAGCATGAACGCCATTAAGCTTTATGGAAGAATGTTGAGAAAAAAGGCATTGTTAAAAGGCATTTGTATGAGTTCACAGTCATGACTTTGCTCTTAATTCCTGGTAAAAAAAACAAAAAATGACATGTGAATACGCCAATGTGAATAATAATTAAAAACCAAAAAAACATTGTGGATGTCCGTTTAGCCAAAGATCTACAATTACATACCTCGTATAACCTTCCGAAGTCTGGCTAAGTCATTTGGGTCCATCTAAGCGCCTTGTATCTTCAAGGAGATCGTTACTGTTAATGTACTTAATTTGAGCCAACTACTGTTTAAGCGTTTCTGTTCCAGTAATTGTGTCCTTCTCTGTTCCTACTTCCCCTGAGCCAAGGTCATATCAGCGTGTCCTGCAATGACATCCCCTTTACATAAGGTCATGTAAATTAAGTATTGAAATGAGTCAGAGTGAAAGAGAGATGAAGAGAGGGTTAGAGATGACTATCTTGGCCTGGGGGAAATGCTTGATGGTGTCTCTGTTGTTTGATGTAGATGAAGTTCAGTGAAATTCTCAGATTCATTCCCCTTGGACGGATTTTTATCTCAAAGTCGCCGTGTTCAAAGCCTGCTTAATAATGGAGCACATTCTTAATTCTAGGCCACATTCATATAGAGGCCAATTTTTCCAATTATAGCTGTTGGACTCATACAGAGCAACAGACACTTAGGGAACGACACTCTTATAGGGACACGTTCAACTGTGCAACGGATATTTCTGTTAGGTCACCATAAACATTTATGTCCTATCAGGATGAAAAAAATGTTTGTCAAAGGATGAAGTTGATCATTCGGAATAGTTCTGTATTGATTTGCAACGATTCCTTATAAGGGAAGTAGTGGAAACACCCACTGTGTATTTTCCTCAGATAAGTGTTGGTAAGAAGTAAGGATATATGAGCACTAGGCATGCCATTTACAGTACACCTAGGTGCATCCACCTACTGGCAAATGACTGGAAGGTGGGAGGAGACCGGAGACTCCAGAGGAAACCCAAGGACCCTCGAGTGACGACATGATAACCCTACCTCCCGTCCCCCCATAATATCTAAGGGTGCTTTCACACTACAGACTCAGACACAGACCTGCGCATACTTCCACTTCCACACTACCAGCGAAGCCTGGTAGTTTGTGAAACTTGGGCATGGATCAAAGCCAATCAGAAGTGAACCAGAAAATGCTGGGGATTGCACAAAGGTTGACTTTTTTGCACTCTTCTTCTCTTTGTTTCTCTTCTCTTTTTTAGTGACTCTCCTATGAACTAAGTGCAAACTGCCACCTGCAATATCGGAGAGTATAAATAAATAAAAGAAGTGTACCCAGGTACAGAACAATATTATTAATGGGAAAGTTGGCCATGTCGGAGGATAGGAGAGGTGAGCAATCATACTCATGCACTGGACAAATCATGCCTGGTGTGAAATCAGAATGAATCACACTGTATTTTTCTTTAATCATATTCCTGATTATTCCTTTAACAAACTTTCTGTAACTATTATTTCTTTAAAAAGGAGGGCACGTTTTCAACAGAATCTACATGTAGATCACACTCCACATGACCAGGAGATTAACAAAAAAGAACCTTGGCTGAATATTCTAGGTGTCAGGACAAAAACAAAACTCAAAAACAAAATTCCTGTACATCCTTCTAGAGCACTCTGTTGTGATAGGGGGTGCAGACTGGTTTTTGAAAGGACTGTGAACTGGTCAACCGTCAAAATATTGCAGTGTTGCGAGGTCATTTCCCCCCCCCCCTCAGAATGCTTTTGTACGGCTGCCAAGAGTATGTCTGTTTTTCCAACACCACCTTATTAAGATGTATGCCGTGGCATTTCTCTTAAACATCACAGTGCATTGTGCAGCATTAACCATGTTGTTGGACTGCATGTGGTCTGAAAGGAGCATATTTTGAGTAGTGGGCCCATTCTGACCTGCTTCTCGACATGGCAACCCTGTCACGCAGAATATATAAACAAGAACAAAAAAAAAAAACAGCAGTGTCCTCAGTGAAAAGAGTCATGAATGTTGTGTTGTGTAATGATAAGAGAAAGAGAAGAAAGTTTGAGTTGTCCCATAAGTGTGCTTCTGCTGATGCTTCCACAACCACAAGCAAATGCGCAAACAGACCTGGAAATCTGCAACTGTCTGCAGTGACACAGGCAACCGTGTGATATTTGGATGAATCTGAAACAGCAGCAGATCTCAAAATAACAGCACAGTGACTAAGAGTTCTGCTTGGAAACTTTTGCAGACAACAGCACACCAGCTCTCTCAAAAGACGTTTTTTTCCCTTGAACCGTTTCACATTTGAAGTATGCCTCCAGCATAAGGAACACTTTAGATATATTCTTCTTTAGACACCTTAAATTCCATGCTTGATCTTTTATTCTGATGGCCCGTAGTCAGCATAAGAACCTGTTTGGCAGAGGAAGACAGGTCAATTTCCTGCTAAGCCACCGTCCTAAAATCTGGAGTGATTGATTTGACACATTAGTCCGTTGAGGCTACTCTTGCGAAATAGGAGTAGAGTCAGGTAGACAGAGAGCATCATATTGTTAACGCTTGTTCTACTGAGACATACATAGATGTGTGATGTATATAAAAGGTTTTGGATTGGAGAAGGAGAGACACAGCAGAGATTGACAGCCCAAGCACATCTTTTTCCTCAGAGGGAGCTCTCCATTATTAAACACTATGAGAAATGTGAGATATGTCTATACCACTCACACATCTCCACAGAGGGATCCGTTCACTTGCAAGATGTTTACTCCATTACAGGCTGTATCAGATCAATGCAGTATCCCTCCTTCCTACCACTCTGGGTGAGATGTGTTCATTATTCTCCCGACCGCTGATGGAAAATGCGAAAGGGAAGAAAAGAAAAAAAAAGAAAAAAGCAAAGCTAGAGTGAGGAAAATTAGGCCATTTGTGGATGCATTTTTATGGTTCGTAGTTATGTAGGTCAGTTTTATACTCCAGAGACAGGAATTTGTAAATCTGACATAATAATGCATTTAGCCCTTGGTGATGCCATCATGGTGTTTCTCGTTTTGGTTTTCGTTATGCTGATCCTCAGGAATAAAACAATATCTCAGCACCAGGCCACAGAATGAGGCCATGCAGGTGCTGCCGGCTGGGGAAGTTCCTCCCAGGCACAGCACATGTGTATGTATGTGCTGTCTAAATTGGCCTAAAACTTTGACTTTCATAGTGGCAACCAGGAAAACATCTGCATGACCTAGTAGCAACTACCCAAAGGGTGAACAAAGTTTTACTTGGTGGAAGAAGAAATATTTCTGTCCTGAAAGCCTGCTCATCCATCCGTCAGCTTTGGAAAAAAGACAGAGTGCTGTGCAAAACCCAATTCTTCAATAATTCACCGCTCATGCAGAACATCAAATCAGAGCTTTCTCCTGATGTAAAGGCTTGGTGTGTTTTAATTTAAGACCATCTATCCCTGCTCATGACCCTTAGCATTAAAATAATGCAAAAAGAAAGAAAACAAAAACACAAGCAGTATTCCACAGCTTCATCAGCTACTCAAGAGCTTTTGCTTAAGTTTGAGACTGGGATTTTGCATGTGACCTTGGAAGAGTAAAGAGCAAAGACAGACTGTTAGACAGGGCATATGTGTTTGTGCCTCTGTGTGTTTATGTGTGTCCCTGCAGACCGAGCCTTTCGCTCTAAAGAAAGGCCAGCGGTGGAGAGAGCTCGATCTCTCCTGAGTACCTCTAAAAGCCTTAAAACAAGACTGCTGAAAATGCACACCAAGAGAGGAGAGGAAATGGAAAGAGAGTAGGAAGGAAGGAGCACAATAACCATGGAAAGTTTGGGGAGTTGAAAAAGAGGAAAAGTGATAGAGTATATAAAGATAGATAAAATAAAGATAAAATTACTATATAAAAGCGTTTAATGCATAGAGTAGATATTTAATATAATAAAGACAAGTCCCAAATGTCCCAACACTTATAATTTAGCATGTTTCATATAAAAAAAAGCGATTTTTCTCCATATGGTCCTCAATTTTGCTAAGATAGGGGAACATCTGGAGGTTTCTGAGAAATGGTTTGAGAATCACATTACCAAGGAAATGCCACAGGAATGGTCTTGAATGCTGCATAGGCACGACTAAAGTATTCCCAAGGAATTTTTCATTTCTATGATCTGCAGCTGATTCTGTTCCTGCTGTTGTAAAGATTGAGGGTAAAGGAAATACTTAATCTACCTCAGAATTGCAGAAGCGCTAATAGGAGCTATTGTGGGTCCACTGCCAGATCCTTTGGTCTACATAGAGACAACTGTGATTAGCTGAAACTCTTCAATCAGCATAAGCTCCCCTCCAGTGCCTGGATCTAATTATCACTGACATTCAGTCACAGAAGTGAATAGCATACCGAAATCCATCACGTTTCATAGCAGGGCAAGATTTACTAATCTCCAAAGTTATTTCCAATCCTAAATTAACACACCTACCCTAGTGAATCCAGGCCTTCATAAGCAAGAGCATTAGATTAGGGCTGTCCAGTAGCTTTGGCACTTTCTGTTGGAATGATATAAACTCTAAATGTCAATATGTACTCTGCTAATAGGAAAAACGGACCGGTTTACAGAAGGGACATCTTCACAGTTATGAGGTCAGCATATTCTGAGCATGCTCATCTCCACATACCGGATATCAGCTGCAACAAAAAGGTGGGACACATGTCTCAGAGGGGTTCTAGATTTTCGCTTGGCTTAGGACAAATGTCTGTTACCCTATGGGCTGAGTGTGGCAAAACAAACAGGGGTGTTGCTGTCAGAACATTTTAGTGCTGACATTAGATCAATATTCTATTTCCAAACTCTCACGTTGTATATACTCCTTAAAGGCTGGTCGAACTGTCAAAATTGTGCGCTCGTTCTTATGAATACCACACAACCTGACTGGGCAGTCGGGTCCCAACCGGAAACAGAAGACAGGCGTTCAGATCATATCCGAATGTCTCTGGCGGTAACGGTATTACAGAGCCTTCCTTATTTGTGTGTATTTAAGACCAGGCCTGACGGCTCTCTCCATGCTTTGGGATCTAAATGAGATTTCTAACAAAGCAACAGCCTTTCTGATCTGGTCATGCTAATTTCCTTGCTACTCCTGTCTCAGTGGGGAATTCAAATTACTCCCACCATCATATTGCCCTCTGCTGCCTTGGACCTGCTTTGACTGCACCGAAAGCACAGATAAACAAACTTCAGCCTAAAGAAGGTAAACAAGTCTCATATGCAACCCACCCTATAGTCTGTGCTGAAGAATACTTGAAGACTGACTAGACTGACCCTCACTGCAGCCTCTCTCCACAAAGTGAGCTGCAGTACTTAAAGTCTACTAAGATCCATAAAAAAGTAATCTATCCAGAAAGCAGTGCTTTGTACCTCCTGACTGTGAGGGAATAAAAAAAAAAGCAAAATGGAAAGAAAACCAAATAAAGCCTTCTCAATTCCCTCTTTCCAAAAGAATAAATGGTGCATTATCAGAACTACATAGTGTCATACTCTACATTTCCTCCAGTGACAATAGACAAAGTGAAATGGGAATTTCTCTATTGGTAGCACCATGGCACTGAAAGCTGCATTTCACCTGGATGCCCATGAGCACGCACTTCAAACAGACACGAGAAGATTGCAGAGGGAGTTCTCGGTGTGTACACTCCGCCTGATCTGCTGCAGCTTTACTTAGTTTGTACTTATCTACCTGCACCATCCTCTTAAGCCTCACAACAAGTCTCACAGGTTGTACACAAGGAGGAAGAAAAATAGATGTACATATTTAGATGACAATTCAGACTCAGATATAATTTTTTTTTCTTCCTACTATAAATCTGGTACTATGTCCTTAACTATAAAACGTACTAGCAGGTCACATGTTTATTTACAAAATTATGTTAATAACATAATAAAAATTATGTTAAATTGTATGTGAACCTTTTTAAAACATACATACAGCTACAGAAAACAATTTTTTTTTTAAACGTCCCTGTATTGAAAGTGCTAGATGAGACAAACAAAACTGGAGTACAAACCTTAAGTATAAATGTGTGTGTGTTTCTTTTGGTGTGTATGTGTGTAGCTGATAAACAATCTCAATCATCTAATCAAGGATTAGAGTGATGCTATTGTGTGCTCCCCTAGGCGAGAGCTGATTCTCCGGGAGGGAATGTCGGAGCAGCAGGTGGAGAGAGGGGGAAGAACGCAGTGAGAATGCCCAACCGATCTCTCACACTCGCTCCATAATCACCTGTACAGAGAAAACCTACTGAGATAAGTCTTTCACCGTGGTTCTTTCACACACCTCCTTTCCACCTCTCGCTGCTCCTGCCTCCCCCGATTTTTCACACACACATGTAGAAACGCACAAACTCACTAATGACATACTGCAACGTGGGTCACGGCTCTGCCAATATCTGGGAAAGGGGGATGGTTGGCATAGCAACAACATGCTGACGATACCCCCTCACCACTACTCCGCCACCCCAACGCCCACCCCACCCCAGCCTGAATGGTGCCTGACAAACTCGCTGCTTCCCAGAAAGCGCCAGGAGACCAGGAATTTCAGCAACATGTATTTTCACACCTCCTACTCCTCAAAGGGATCAATGCTCTGGTGATTATGGAGCAGGGAGGAGGGGTAGGTATGTGGAGAGCACTCTGATGATAAAGCTGATATTAATCACTTGTTTGTCACCCACTAATTGTGCCAGCTGAGTGCTATCTGGAGACCCAGCAT
>JAQMYK010000002.1:18055353-18066839 GCA_030014345.1 Clarias buthupogon
GTGTGTGTGTGTGTGTGTGTGTGTGTGTGTGTGTGTGTGTGTGTGTGTGTGTGTGTGTGTGTGTGTGTGTTGGCATGACCTTCCCAGACAATTGCCTATGAACAGAACTGATGGCAGATCAATAGCAATCTGGAGATGGCGTGAGCAATGTTAATCGCCTGCTCCTCCATCTGGCAGTGGTTCTGCACACTACACACACTCAATTCAACCAAGAAGGACGGCCCTTTATGCAAATCTAGTTACTGCTAAAAGCACAGCTGCATACAGGTAGACAAAAGAGCAGGTCACATGTTTTTTTTTTTTTTTTTGGAAGCTGTGCGTGCTTGAATGTGTTGATGTGTTGATACACTTGTATGTGTGAGTGGGAATGAAAAGCAGACGTGAGGGTGTGATCACTGGGTAATCATGAATGATGGATTAAAAAGAGCCTTTCCCCGCCCATTTAACAGACAGCCATTCCTCAGGGCCACATGAACACAGATACAAGGGACACCACTTCATGCTGTTATTGTCCCCAAGGCAAGGTCACATTTCTATCACTCCACTTTCCTTTATTAGCTTCTGCTCAAATCACAACTCCATGGATCCACAAACGCACACACACACACACGTAAACACAATCTTTTTCTTCTGCCCCTGTCAATCTCTCTCCAAAGTGTATGAGGAAAACAATTTCGCTCTATGTATGTCTCATTCACACACTGTGTGTGTGTGTGTGTGTGTGTGTGTGTATTTGGGTGTATGTGACCTTTCTCTGTGATGCTGTTCTTCTGGCTCACCGGCACTAATCTCACCTCATGTCCAGGCGGTGTGGTGAAGCTTGCAGCAGGATAACAAAGCTCGGCTACAGCTAACTTTCTCTTAAGTGCTGTCAGTGCCTGACAGGGTGGGAACGGCTCAGCCCGAGAGTCATTTTCACCTGCTCACTCTCTTTCAGGTGTGGCTTCCCACCTGCGCGTCTTACCAAGGGATGAAGAGAGGAAGCGGCATAAAGCAATCTTTGTGATTAGCGAGAGCAGTTGCACTTTTCAATAAGTAGGCAAAAAGACAAACAAGAAGGAAGACTCTGCTTCCTGAAGAGTGAGGGAAGCAGAATTCAAGAGAATGAATACATTGTTCATGAATATGTCGTTCATTTCAGCTATACAGTACATATAAACCTAACTAAACCATCTATAAATATTATCTATAAAAGTTATCATATCTAAAGACCTAAAGTAATATGAAGTCCTACTATAACTCTACATCGACCTACTAAATAAACACACCTAATTAGATGAATTAATATATTTATATTATTATTTATATATAATTAATATATATACTGTATACTTTGCTTTCATACACTGATGTTGTTGGTCTTTCGGCTGCTCCCGGCAAGGGGTCGGCACAGCGGAATATCCAATCCACACAACAACTTGGCACAGGGTTTACGCCGGTTGCCCTTCCTGATGCAACCCTCCCATTTTATCCGGGCTTGGGACCGGCACTGCATCCAGTGGTAGGGGGGTTTGGGCACTGGCTGGGAATCGAACCCGGCCCTCCTGCATGGCAGGCGAAACAATTATATACAGGATCATGGGCACCCAACGCTTAATGATGCCCACAGGGACCGAAGCCTAGCCCATCTGGTCTGCATCCTTAGAAAAGCCAATGTAGCACAACTTGCTGAGAAAGGTTAATGCTGGCCATGATAGAAAGGCACCAGAACACATTTACATTATCCAGAGCGACTTACATTTTTATCCTATTGTACATCTGAGCAGTTGAGGGTTAAGGGCCTTGCTCAAGGGCCCAACAGGGACAACATGGTGGTCGTGGGATTTGAACCTGGGACCTTTATTTTAGCATTTCACTCTTAATTTGTTTGTTTTTTATTAGAATTAAATAATGTTTCATGTGACATTAAATATGACAAGAATGAATCTCAGTTTTAAAAACTTTTGTTTCTTAGGCATTTTTGGATAAAAATATGCCATGCGATTTCCAGATATTTTAATTAGATAAATGTTTTGTGTTGTGTCTGCAGTTCACATTAACAGCATTTACAGTATAACATATTTAACTAAGCTGACCTAGCTGATTCGATGAAAAAAAGTGCACACTGTGCCTTACACAGCTTCTAACATCACTGTTATAAAAAGCCCTCTTGTTTACTTCTTTAGTATAGAAAAAAATCAAATGTTTCATTAAAGTTTTTTCTTCCCCTTACAGTGTAGCTGCTTCTGTTACTGTAAAAAATCAATGTCTGGAGGATATCAAATGCTAGATATTAGTTTGATATCCATTATACCGTCCACAATAACCTCAACGTATGGTTTAGCAGAAAATTCAATTCTGCCTAAATAAGTTTACTCCATTCTGTTTGATAAACCAGCACTTTTCTTCCGATTGTGCAGCTGTATCTAAATTTAGTTAAAGCTCTTCGAACATGAATCTATCTATCTATCTATCTATCTATCTAGCTATCTATCTATATTTTTAACATAGTCTGAAATATTTCTCCCTCAGGAAAATCCAAGCAGCTGCATTATTTTGTCTGTTTTTGTACATATGAACTCAGGTAGAGATTTCTAGCTTACAGGTTTAGTCACTGTCCCCTCACTCGGTACACAAATGTCATCATAACACTAGTATAAAACTAAATGTAGAATTGTCCTCAGAAACTGATATATACTATCAGTCATAAGTTTGGCCACACCTTCTAATTTAATGGTCTTTTTTCTTCTACTTTACAGAACAGTGATAAAGACATCTAAAATATTATAATTTCCTCCCAACCGTTGAGATGCGTAATAATGGTATGTTGATTCTGTTTACTTGATTTCCTTCTGTCTTATAGACAGAGTTTAGTATACAGTAGTTTATATATCTATAGTTTAGTATCTTCACTATTGCTCTACAATGTAATGGGGGTAAAAATAAACAACCTTGAACACCCTTGTCCACTGTTTCACTGGTATCTGATCAGCAGTGCAGAATGGAAGGGGTACACACTGGATGGTGTGCCAATCCATTGCAGGCCACACAAGCATGCACACACTCATACACTCACTCACACACTATGGTCAATTTGGAAACACCAATTAGGTTAAACTGCATGTCTTTGGATTATGGATGGAAATATTTGATGGTAACCCACCAAGCACAGGGAGAACATGCAAACTGCACACACACACACACAGACCCAATGCATGAATTGAATGGTCAACCCTGGAGGTGTGAGGCCACAGTGCTAACCACTGAGCAACCGGTCTAAAAAATATGTTTTTTTTAAAATCACCTTTTAATGGGAAAATTGATGAAAATTTTTATTCTTATAAAGGTCACAATCACTGAAGACATGAAGATCACACAACCATAACAATAAGCTTGAACTAAATGTACCTGCACTAGAGTCTGGCTCTCAGAGTACTAAAAAAATCTCCTCTCACATGCTGAACGTCTATAAACTAGCTGCATCAGGAAGCTCTTTCCTAACCAGCCGCCTGCAGCCACCTGTACACCGATGTCCAAACACTCTACTATATCTGGCCCACAGAGCAATAAATAACCTTTCTAAATCTGACCATATGCAATACAACTAAGCACATTACATCACCCCCAGGGGAAAGAGGAGAAATGTAGGAATGGATAGCGAGAAGAACAGACAAGAATAGAGAGGATAATAGAGGGATGACGTTAGACACGGCTGGCCTCTTGCATAGGTGGCAAAGCTAGCCATGTAGGGTGCAAATTAATCAGATGACCCCTGCTAATTTTTTTTTTCCTTGTAATTTTTTTATGTACTTTGTTGTGTGCCATATAACATTTAACACTCCAGCACCCAGCCCATTCCGTGGCCAACATCAAAATTACCTGGCAGTCAGATAACATGCTTAACAAGGCAAGAGCTGTGAGCCACGTGTAGCGTAGAGTGCTTTTCATCATAATAATCAGATTATGACGCTAAAAGTAAGATAAAATGAAAAATTATAATTACAGTCAGGGACACAGTTTGCAAAAAGGGTGCAAATGTCTCATGCATACCGATTGCATCTCTGATGTTTTATTATGCTTTTATTATGATTTTAGACATGCTGATGTCTGTTGATCATTTTACATTACACTTTATGTTAAGAAAGTTCTATTATTGCAACTTACCTAACCTAGTCTAACTATACAGCAAATAATATAATGCCATTAATAAATTTTATATACTTAATGCCATTGTCTACCATGCATTTAGGCTCTAAAGCTCTAAAGAAGTCTAAGACACACTTTACCCAGATGTTCTAAAAATGTAAATGCATCTTTTTGCATGGGAAAATAACTAAAGCATACCAGATGATGTCATGGATTCATTTGCAAATTCATTGAATTGATGGAAGGCTTTCAGGAAACAGAAAGAGAATACGGCTGTGTGAAAAATGAAAAATGTATAGATTGCCAAATGATTTCTTAGTTAAACAAGAAATAATCAATGGCATCACAAACTGACTAATGTAGACAAATTTAAGAAATGGTATAGATAAGAAATAGGCATTTATAAATAGTTATGGAAAGAATAACTGTAATGACTTGAACAAAGAGGGATTAGTCATTGTGAAAAATTAAAATCAGGAAGTACAGTATTTGTTAAAGTTTTGTCCACTGCATTTGTTCATTTAGCTTTTAGATCTGCAGCTCAAAGCTATAGAACTTAACTACTGACCCACCACTCCCCTAATGGGGCAATGATTCAGTGAATAGCCACTGGGAACCTTTCTAATCAGTAACGGGTTATTTGGTACTCTAATTGGTCAATGGGAAGCACTGGTTATCATTGATCAGTGGTTGAGAAGACTGGTCATCAGTGGTTGGTCATTGGGAATGGTGGTAAGTAAACGGTTGTTGGGAACACAGATCAGTAATCTGTGACCAAAGATTGTTCTTTGGAAATGCTGGTGATCAGTGACTGTCATCGGGAGCGCTGGTGATCAGTAATCAGTAGTTGAGTGATTGGTCATTGGGAAACCCGGTGATCAGTCACAGATTGTTGGTTACACTAGTGATTAATAAACTGATGGTCGGTGATTTGACTTTGGATCAGTGGCTGAGATCAGTGATTGGTGGCTGAGAACACTGGTGAATGGAGATTGGGAACACTGGTGATCAGTGATCAGTAATTGGAAACACTGGAGATCAGTGATCAGTAATTGAGAACACTGGTGATCATTGATCAGTGATTGGTAACACAGATGATCAGTGATTGGTGGTTGAGAACACTGGTGATCAGTGATCGGGAACACAGGTGATCAGTGATTGGTGGTTGAGAACACTGGTGATCATTGATTGGGAACATTAGTGATTAATCTTTGGGAACTTAGGCTTGCCCAATTTATTTAACAAGCAGTTAAATGTGAGATGCAGAGCTGTATTGAGTACAGGACCATTGCTGTATGCCTAAAATGCCATAAGATTTGTCATTCGGATACATTTTTTGAAAAATCCCACAAAATAGGTCATAAATGTCAGAAAATATTTATATTGGGAACACTAATCCATCTCTCTTTACATTTGAAAAGTCAAACTTCTTTCCAATGAATTTCAGGATAAAGTAAATTCTCCATGAGTTCCAAAAATGCTACCTCTAAGGACACTTTAAGGAGACCCTGAGAAAATGCAAGTGTAAATGCATGTGGTCAGAATCTTATCAAAACACAATCTAGACAAAAGCCACAGGGCCGCTGTTTCTGTCTGTACAAACAATCACCTTAGACCAAGGTCATGCCTGAGAGAGGAATGACACAGGGAGGGCTAAAGGGAGGATAAGAAAGAGGAATGGTTATGGCAGTGCCAAAACTTTCATGCGGTGTCCATGCCGTGATCGAATGAATATGAAGGCAAGCCAAATGCCTGAAACAGCCAATTGGCCCAAATGAACCACGAGAACATTAACAATCCATCCATCCATCTTAACAAGCCGGGCCTAGCTAAACCCGTTCTTAAACATACAGCCATTCATCAGCCTGCTTACAATCAACATAGCGAATCTGCTAAACACTTATTATGTGTGCAAAGACCACATCAATCTCCACTGTCTGTGCATTTGAAATAATAAAATCTTAAATATAGAAACAGAAACAAGAGCTTATTTAAGAATATGTGAAAGAATTTTACTTTACAGATATCTCCATACTATTTTGTACTATGATTTATTATTCAGGTGCATGATAATCAACGTTTTTAAACAGTTTTTTTTTGTGTGTTAAACACACACATGCATACACCATACACCCAGACGTGATTAAGCTTGTGTGCTCTGAATACGAGAAATTCACTCTGCTGTATCTCAAGGGCATATTAAGCAATGGAGAGCTTAATGGTTTTACTGAGCTAATGACTCAAGTGAGGAGTCACCTCACTTGACCGTGTGCTCCACATGCTAATCAATAGCACATTTACAGACTCTCCTAGCCTTCTTCATTAAACATGTCAACACCTGCGTGTACAGTCACTCAACTCTACAAGTTGTGGTAAGCTCTGCACCGAATAAAAATCTGTACAGATGTATATAATTGGATAAACACACACACTAGAGCTGTGATGTGATCTTTAGCTGTACATGTGCTTCGAATGCCAGTCTGCATACTACGCTATTGCAACGGTACGCCGGGTCACGCCCATGCCTCAAGCCAAGCCATGATCACTGCGACTCCTTTCACACTCCATTCCGCACGCACACCGGCTCTCGATTTTCATTCATTACTTCGCTCTATATAAATCTCGCACAAGCGACCACTCATTGCCGAATTATTGCGTGCTCATAATCCAGTGTCTCATGCCCTTTTTGCCCAAGTAAGATTTCTGTTATTTACGTTGGCATCCTTTTTGCCCTCAAGGATTACGTTTTTGCCTCTCGGAATAAACTTGTTTGCTACGCTGACTGATCTACCGGCTTTGATCTTCTGCTTCCGCTTTTGACTACGGCTCTGTCTGAATCCCCATGATTATTCTCATTTGGACTACCCCACATTTCTCATTAAAGACATTAAACTCAATCTGATCTGTTGTGTCTGCATTTGGGTCCTCCAGCCTGCCCGACACAGGCACCCTTGTGACAGAATAAATTGGCCACTATGGACCCAGCGGAGTTGGGACAACTTAGGACTGCCATGGAGGCACAGGGCACCCTCCTCTGCACACACCAAGGGGAAATTCAGCAGGTTAATCAAAACCTAAGGTCTATGGCGGACACACACTCAGCATTCACTGAGTGTGATTCACTAAAATCACTTATATTATCACCCTCCCCTCTGGAAAAGCCCATGAGTGGGGAACAGCGCTGTGGGATACTGTTGACCGGTCCCTTTCAGGCCGGGAAGTAGCCGGGGAGATGTTGAGGCTCCGCCATCGAGTTCGGCACCCTGGCGGCCTCCTGTGCATGGAATGAGTGTGTCATGTTTGATGTTTTTTTTCACGGACTAAACGAAACTGTCAAGGATGAGCTGTTCTCTCGGGAGCTCCCTTCAGGCCTAAATGAGCTCATGGATCTAGCGAGCTGCATCAATACACGCCCCCATCTCAGATGCAGAGAGAGCACACAACCCCTGGTAAGGACAAGACCAATCACCTCTCAAATGTAACCACATTGAGACTGTCTCCTTCCTTATCATGGAGGACTCTCACGCCCCTGTCGTCTTTGGCACCCCATGGCTGATCAGACATAACCCCCAACATTGGAGCGATTGGGGCCCTGCCTGTCTCTCCTCAAGCGTTCACTCTGCCAGAACTCACTCATCACTCTCTACCACGGAGGATGTTATTGTGCTCTCTGATCTCTCCAATGTCCCACCTGAATATAGCAACCTCCGACAACTTTTCAGTAAGGCGCGTGCCCTCTCTCTGCCACTGCACAGACCTTACGATTGCTCCATTGATCTCTTTCCAGGTTCTATCCCCCCATAAGAGACACTTGTACTCCCTATCTTCCCCAGAGAGGGAGACCATGAACAGATACATCACTGAAACACTGGCCGCAGGGATCATCCGACCTTCCTCCTCGTCAGCAGGAGCCAGTTTCTTTTTTTCGTGGACAAGAGAGACAAGTCCCTTCACCCCTGCATTGACTACCGTGGGCTTGATGCCATTACAATCAAGAACCGCTATCCCCTTCCTCTCATGTCTATGGCCTTCGAGCCCTTGCAGGGGGTGTGTGTTTTCACTAAGCTGGAATTGCAAAATGCATACCATCTGGTGAGGATAAGAGAGGGAAACAAATGGAAGACCGCGTTTAATACCCCAATGGGCCACTGCACCAGTACCTGGTAGATCCTTTCAGACTGACCAATGCCCCTGCTGTTTTTCAGGCCCTAGTTAACGATGTCCTGAGAGACTTTTTAAATATCTCTGGCTTTGTTTACATAGATGACATCTTAATCTTCTCTTGTTCCTTGGAAGAGCACAAGCTGCATGTCTGACAGGTCCTGAAAAGACTCATTGAAAATAAAATCTATGTAAAAGCAGGCTAGTGTGAATTTCACTGCAGCTCTGTGTCCTTTCTTGGATTCATTATTGCCCCTTCCAGCCTACAGATGGAGCCGTTAATGGCTGTCAGACTGGCCCACTCCCAAATGAAGTCGAGACCACCAACGATTCCTGGGGTTTGCCAATTTCTACAGGCCCATCATCAGGAATTATAGTTCAATGGCAGCTCCCCTCACCGCGGTAACCTCCACAAGAGTCCCCTTCCCCTGGCGACAAAAGATGCTTTCTCTGACCTCAAGCACAGGTTCACTTCTGCACACATCCTAATCATCCCAGACCCTTGCCTTCAGTTCATGGTGGAGGTGGATGCCTTTGAGTCAGGGGTCGGGGCTGTCTTGCCCCTGGATTTCAAAACACAGGTGAAGAGGGCGCTCAATGAGGAACCAGGTCTGAGCAAGTTCCCCCCCCCCTCCCCCCCAGCCCTCTCTTTGTCCCAGCGTCCGTCCGACCTCTAGTGTTGGAGTAGGGACAAAGCTCTCTACTTGCCTGTCACCCAGGGAGAGCCCGCACCCTATCCCTTCTCAACGGTTTTGGTGGCCATCTATGAGGGGTGATATTCAGGGGTTTGTGGCAGCCTGTGGTACTTGCATTAGGAACAAGTCAATCAACAAACCCCCTGCTGGTTGTCTGAACCCTCTGCCAGATCCTCACCGACCTTAGTCTCATATCGCCCTGGATTTCCTCAATGGTTTCCCCAACTCTGATGGTAACACCTGCATTCTGAACATAGTAGATTGCTTCTCCAAGTCTGTCCATTTCGTTACCTTGCCGAAGCTCCCGTTAGCCAAGGAAACGGCTGAATTGATGATCCTCCACGTCTTCCGTCTGCATGGTCTTCCCTCCGACATAGTCTCGACCACGGCCCCCAGTTCTTAGCAGAGTTCTGGAAGGCATTTTGCAAACAAATCGGAGCAACACCCAGCCTATCGTCTGGCTGTCACCCTCAGTCAAACGGGCAGACAGAGAGACTGAACCAGGAACTGGAGAAGGCCCTAAGGTGCATGGGATCACAAGATGCGGCCACTTGGAGCAGGACACTACCCTGGATTGAGTATGCGCACAACTCACTGGCGACCTCCTCCACAGGCCTCTCTCCATTCCAATGCTGCTTGGGCTATCAGCCACCACTTTTCCCATCCCAAGAAGAGGAAGTAACTGTTCCTTTGGCCCTGTCTTTTGTACGCCGTTGCAAGACGTTTTGGCTCGGCAGCACCCAGGTACAGAGTGGGTCAGAGGGTAATGTCCATCCAAGACATCCCCATCAAAACAACCTCTCACAAATTGTCACCCAGGTTCACCGGGTCGTTCACGGTCACTAAGGTTATTAACCCCGTTTCCGTCAGGCTTTCGCTACACCTTACTATGTGCCACATTAACCCGACGTTTCATGTTTCACAACTCAAACGACTGGTCCCCAGCCCTCTATCCCTACCCCCGCCCTCTTCCTCCTCCACAACTCATTGATGGGGGTGAAGTTTTTACAGTGCGCAAGCTGCTAAGAGCTCGCCGTCGAGGCCGAGGCCTACAGTACCTCGTTGATTGGGAGGGTTACGGGCCAGAAGAGAGAAGTTGGGTCCCCGCCAACTCTAATCTCTGACTTCCACCAGTAACACCCTGAAGCACCAGCTAGGACGCCAGGTGGCACCCATAGGAGGGGAGGTGCTGTAACAGTATGCTGGGTCACACCCACGGCTCGAGCCAAGCCATGATCACCGCGACTCCTTTTCACACTCCGTTCCGCGCCTCCGTTTTGGCGCCTCATTCACGGGCTCAAGCACACCTGCTCCCTATTTTCATTCATCACCTCGCTCTATATAAGTCTCACACAAGCAACCACTCATTGCCGAATTATTGCGTGCTCATAACCCAGTGTCTCATGCCCTTTTTGCCTGCTGACTGATTATTATTCTCATTTGGACTGATCTGATCTGTTGTGTCTGCTTTTGGGTCCTCCAGCCTGCCCGACACAGGCACCCTTGTGACAACTATATGTATACTAAAAGGACGTGGTCTAAAATTCAGCTTCACACGTGCAGGAAGGGTTATTTGATCTAGTAGCCCGATTTACTCCAATGTAACATTGATCAGGCGGTTAGCAAGGATGGGCATGTGGAACTGACACACACAACAGGCTACAACGTACAAGATACAACACACTGTCGAATCTGAACAGACCTTGCTACATACAGAGAACTTAAAGAAGTGATTTAATGGTGTATAAAGGTGGAATCATGTTAGTCTGAGGAGGTGACATTCCAGCACTGAACAGCCCCAATGACACTTCTTCACACTGTGAAAGAGCATAAACCCAAAGAACAACAAAAACACCTCTAAAGAGTGTCATATAACTGTGAACTCATACAGCCCCCCTTTTTCTAAATAATAAACCATGTATGCTGCTAACAAGCTCCACAGAATTGGATGATTATAAAAAATAGCTTGTTTTCCCAGAAGTAATAGCTATACGTTATTTTTATTATTATTAGCTATACGCTTTTATTATTAGCTATGTTTTAGATTTGCTATTGCATTGGTATTTCATATGCCGTGGGATCCAGGCCCTGATGCACTACCACCTCTACACAGATGCTCCGTTATCCTTTATTTCAAAAAGAAAAATAAGAAGGAGCATCCCTTTTTATCCCTGTATATGTATCTGTTTATTCCAACATGTTGAATAATGTATTTTTTATATTTGGTTAAAGCCCCAATACAAATATTTATACAGTACAAACATACATACATACATGATGGGTTTCACCACAAAACATGATAAATATTCAAGTTTTGAGAAAAGCTACAAAAAGTATTACAAAATGACATATTTTGTGCATGTTTTCTTTGAATCACAAGCATCCTTGAACTTGCGAACTTGTAAGATTTTGGATAGCTGTGGCAAAAAAAAAAAAAAAAACAACAACACACATATATATATATATATATATATATATATATATATATATATATATATATATATA
>JAQMYK010000002.1:18129654-18140936 GCA_030014345.1 Clarias buthupogon
TCCTCTAGAATCCTCTCACTCTCCAAGATCTTGTTAAACAAACTAGTCAGAAACTCTACTGCCACCTCTCCTAAGCAGTTCCATACCTCCACAGGTATGTCATCAGGACCAACAGCCTTTCCACTCTTCATCCTCTTCAACGCCCTTCTCACCACACTTTTACTAATATTTGCTACTTCCTACTCCACAACAGTCACCTCTTCTACTCTTTGTTCTCTTTCATTTTCCTCATTCATCAACTCATGCTGAAAATAATGTTAACATCGCCTAATACAATAAGCCTCAATGTAAAAAGTCACGAGAATAAAAAGGAAGTGTATAATTGTAGTGAGTATTATAAAGATGTACAGTAATTACTGTAAAATTGTTCTCTTCAGACAAGAATAGAGTATAAAAAAACAGATTTACTTTTGACATGCGCGGTGGGCATGGGGTGTCAAAGAAGCACTGACGAAAGCTGAATCACAGTCTTTTGTCAAAAATCAAAGGTGAGAATTAGTACTGATGAATCTATTACTAAACAGCATATTGTACCCATCAAATGGTCCACTAAGTAATCACATTGGCAGCTGTGCACAATGCTCTCTCTCACTGAAAACTTCTGTTACACCACTGCTTCTATCAAGTGTGATAAATGAGCTATGACTTGCTGTGGCTGTGTGTGTTTTGTAATTAGTGCAAAGAAGTCTTTTTCTTGAATCAGTGTATTTATAACATTTCAAGTTTTCTTATCTGTGAAAAAGGTCTCAACCTTATTCCAGGAAGACCCCATGTCCTGCATATTTTTCCCCGTGTCCTGCATATTTTGGCGTTTTCCCAGCTCTACCACACCCAATTATGAAAAGCCTGTCAATTAGTTAAATGCATGCTGGGAGCTGAGAAACGGGGGCAGGTTGTCCAGGACTGGGGTTGAGGACCGCTGATCTATGACTAGTGCCTTTGCAGCTCAATGCAGGGAATTGTTTCAGATACTGTATAAATAAACACACCTTTAAAATCTATCTATGGCAATATTTTACCACAAAAACAAAACTCAGCAGGAGTGATGGTGGGTAAGGGTGTATTTTTAATAGATATTCCAGTCAAAAGTTTGGATTTTTTCCCCCTACATTCTTGAACAATACTGGAGATTCCAAAAATATTAAATAACACATACAGCATTAGGTAATTAAGTAAAAACCACAACACCAACAACATCCAACTGTTATTTTACAGTAGGAAATGAACGTCAGCTGTTCTGGAATAGTTCTTGCAACAATAGTATTGTCAAATGCATTTGCAAAACCCATCAAGCACCATGATGAAACTGGCTCTCAGGAAGGCCATCATAGAAAGCAAGACCAAAACTTACCTCTGCTGCAGAGTTACCAGCCTCAAAAATCAGCACCTCAGATTAGAGGCGTTATGAAGGCCTCACAGAGCGTAAATAGCAGACACATCTCAATATCAACTGCTCAAATGAGATTATTGCATATTTTGGATGGCTTCAGCAGTTCTACATTATAATGTAGAAAAGAAATTAATTCAGGAAAGACCATGGAATAGGATGGTTTGTTCAAAAACTGTATTACATTTTTTTTCACAGCAGCAATGTAGATAAGTCACGAACAGTTATGCACGTTCTTACTTTAGTCACTTATAATGTTAAGTTTGAATAGAACTACAGGAGAGGAACGTGTATGTGTCACACATGACTTTTAGCCATGTGGGGACCTGTAAATCGCCTTATGAAGAAAACTACCTAAAACTAAAAAAAGAGAAACAAGGTGAAGGTATAACATTAATTAGCAGCATTAATAATATTCGTGTCCAAGAATCCACACACAGAAATGAAGAAAAATGCATATGTGCATTATTATTATTATTATTATTATTATTATTATTATTATTATTCATGTACATGAATATATATGTCCAGGTAACTGAACAACTTAGCATGAATCAGTTTGACAAGAGAGAATCTTTTAGAAAAATCGAAGCTTTTGGTGCATACTAATCAGAGCAACCACATACAAAGATCTTGGCAGAATTAAAAACACGGAGACAGGAAGGAAGAAGACCAATTTCTTAAAAAACAAATAAAATAAATTAATTAGAGCACCACCTTTTCCTCCCTGTAATTACAACATTAATTGATTCCGACACCCAAGTCAGGACCCAGTTTATGATGCATTATTCCTCCATGACCGTAGATTAGTGGACAGTTGGCTGAACAGACCTTTAGATCAGATAATATGAAGGCTTGTTTTAGATTTACTGAAGACCCAATTGATCTATTCTCTGTAAAGACACCTAACTGGGACTGAGCCTGCTTCATTAACTAAAGCTAGCCTTTAATGAACAGATATAGTACTACTGACTTTTAGCAGGAAGTTGGGCTCAGAGAGAGAGAGAGAGAGAGAGAGAGAGAGAGGCCACGTAAAAGTCAAAAGTATAAAAGCCTAGGACATTGTACGCCTAAATCAATGCCTAAGCTGGTTCTTATTCCATCTAATGCACCCGACCCCCAGGAAAAAATAAATCAATGTTGTTTGGTTTTGGGAAGCCAGTGCAGCCACAAAAATTTACAAGCATTCTCTTTTCGTTTGAGAAAAGGTGACAAGATTGGCAGTTGTACAAGCATGTCCAGTAAGCGAATGTAAATCTCTTGAATGCTTAGGAATATGAAAAAGGTCTTTTTCTTTTATTTATTGCTTTATTACCATATTGACAGTGGAGCTTAAATAAAACAACTCAGGCTCAAAAAAAAAAAAAAAAAAAAAATTCCACAGCACCTTCTATACAATAATTATCAATAGTCAGTCACAAGCATACACTGCAGATCCACATATCAAATATTCACTCCAATACTCTGTATGCTACGTTCTGCTCCATCATCAGTTACATAAAGACAAACTATATCACTATGCTGTTTGAACAAGATCGACATGTAATCAATTATTTTACCTCTTTTTAAAACATACACCGATCAGCCGGAATGCTAAACCGCTGGCAGATGATGTGAATAACATTGATTATCTCATTAAATTGGCAAAAGGTGGGATTTATTTTGCAGTAAAAAAATTGTGCAAAAAAAGGGCAATCTCAGTGACTGTTCCAGCACTGAAATCACCTGAAATGAGCGTGTGGGCATCACAACTCGACAATGGAGCAACAGAAAATTGTGGCCTGAGCTGATGAATTATCTTTTACATCATGTGAACAGCATATGCGATGCATTGTCAAGCCCTGGGCAATGTTCTGCTGGAAAACCTTACATCCTGAACACTGGTGCAGACTAAGTACATCCCTTTATGGCAACAAAATTCCCTTATGGCATTCCAGAATGATAATGCACCATGAAACACTACGAAAATTGTTTAATGATTTGATGAACATCAAAAAGAGTCCATGATGTTGACATGGTTGCCACCAAATTCCCAAGATCACAATCCTATCGAGCATCTGTGGGATGTACTGGACAAATGAGTCTGATCCATGGAGGCCCCACCTCGTGACTTACAAGACTGTCAGCTGCTAACATCTAGGTGCCAGATATCACAGTATACTTTTAGAAATCTTTTATAGTCCATGCCTTGAAGAGTCAGAGGTGTTTTAGTGGTTTTAAGGGGAGCCTACACAATATTAGACAGGTGAAAGATTACAGTATGGCTGATTATTGAAGGTTTAAAAACTCAAGCTTATGTTGAGTGCATGAGTATATTACTGTATGTGTTTTGTCATGTATGATTGTATGCGTGTGTGTGGTCTCTGATGTGCCTTAATATTGAAGCTCTTGCAGGCAGCTGGCAAGCAAAAAGGTTTAACTACTGTATGTGAAGGAACCTATCAGGCATTGTATGTCCTTTGCTAAATGTGCCAAAGTAAAGAGCTCCCAACCTCCCTCACACAAACCATTCCCTTTTCTTCCCTTTCATGGTTTTAGTGGAGGAAGTCAATATGACCTTTGTGAAACTCAAAAACAGCTTTTGGTTGTTTCCCTCTCCAACCTCTCACTCTAAGAGAAAGACACAGGCGGGAGAGGAGAGAGGAGGTCATGAGTAAATGCCTGAATGCTAGGGAAAAGTGCCACCTCGACTCTCTATTATTGATGTCTAAATAGGTGCATGGCATTGACTTATGCTGTCAAGCCTCGTCATGCGAATGTGTGAAAGTGTGAATGATGTTAAAGGTTGTGCACATTAATTGCAGGATGTGAGAGATGTGTTTGGTTTCGTTAATATGACATACGTAGTGTAGCATCCTAGCATAGATTGTTTTACGTTTACAAATGTGAAGCTTTAATATACTCTAGATTACACTTAAATAAATTTAAATTAATGAAAAGTCAAAGATGGGTTGTCTCTCCATGTGTGACAAGTAGGTGGGTAAGAAACATAACACACAATACCTTTAATGAATACTCCAAGGAGGGGAAGGATGACACTGTCACCTAGATCAGTCAATGAAAAAAAAAAAATCCACAAGCATACACTTCAAATTGTTAATAAGGGACTACGCCACACACCTATAAAATATTTCATAGAAAGTGAAACAAGAAACACACTAGCAGCTAGCACCGTTACAAAGATCTGGCCTCACTTATTTATTTGAGACTTATTCATTTATCTTCCTTAAGTTATATAATTGATTAAATCTTGTTGATTTAACATATCTACCTCATCAATGCAAGCTTAAATTACACAAAGCATGATTTATAGTTATCCAAATGTTTTCCACTGACTCTGGCTACATGACTGTAACTGATTTATTATGTTTGCTTAATGCAGGGTTAACAGGGGAGATTTAAACATGGTTTTATTCTTCTTCTACCTCTTTATGCACATGATACAAAACATACACAAACTCATATACGTACACAGAGAGATCTGTCTGTGTCAACTCATTGTTAACCAATCAAACATACAATAAGAAAACATGTCATTATCTAGTAAGGTTTTATTGTTCTATTAAAAAAAAACTGTTTTGTTCACTTTTTTCAAAGTCTCCAACAAAGCTTCTTAAATGCTTATAGTAACACAGATCAGTGACAGGGAATACAAATAATCCAGCAGGCGAAAACCCCCCACTCTACTCTCAGCATGAGGTGATTGTTTGCTGAACGTGATGCGCAAAGCTGATCGGCCAACGCTGCCCGTTGCCAGTCATGTGGGACTGGGGCTGAACGATGGGATAATTTTTATTTCTTGTCGGTGTACACCTATGCAAACAAACAGGTGCAACAGAGTGTGACAATGATGCACGCATTCTTATGTGGTCTGCTCAAGGCCTGCGGGAGAGACTACACCTCAACGTAGCCACGAATAAGATGGTAAACTGAAACGCAGCAGCTGTGCTGGCAGAGAGCTTGTTTTAAAAGTCCTGTCAGACTCCAACTGTTTTGATGCATGTACTAGTGTCTGATAAAATCTTTGCAAAAGTGATGGCTTAGCCTCATTAAAGTGCAACACAGGGTGCTGGAACATTATTTGGCGATTTAAAACGGAAAGCACGCAGTTTGAGGCGGAGAGGGAACACAAAAGGAGCAGCAGTGTCAGAGACGTGGACGTCCGTGCCCTTGTGAGGTGAGGACATCTGAGTCATTTCTCTGAGCAGAATAGTTGGCCTTAATCAATCACTCAAGAGCATGCTTAATTAGACAATCAGCTAGACATGAGGCCTCATTACCAGCCTCCTCACTGTCCTATCTACTCTCTTGCCTCTGCAGAAGATACAAGAGGCAGGGACATACTTTCGTTATATACATCAAGATACACAACATATTAATTATATACAATAAGCAAACAATTACCATTAATCAGAGTATGGTTACACCCTTGGCAAGTATAACTATTTAATTATAATTACTTTGTTTTTCCTTCATACTATATTAGATCTGCACACAAACTTCTCCTGTGCTGCTCTGAAGTGTCAGTTTTCAAACATACCAGATGTACCATCTTGGTATATTTGGTTCCCTGACACATTTGGTACATGTACCAACATGTACCTCCTACTATAATGGTGGAAGAGGAGATCAGTTTTAGATGATAGTGTCTGTGTACTGGTTGGTCTACATCACTATTCTCACAGTATGTTCAAAACTCAGGGTAGTGACTGAAATGTGGGAGATCCTCAGAGACAAGACAGCAAAGGTGTTTTCGGTAACTTAGAACATATGGGAAGGAAAATAATCTTAGGTTGCTCAAAATAACTTTGTCTAAGTCACAGTCACAGTAGATCTCAGCGAAGAGGAACATGTAGAACCTGATGGACACATGAACAACTCGATGCACACAGTTATTCAAAATACAGTTGCCTGTATTTACTAAGTGTCTCAGAGTAGGAACTTGCTCCTAAGTGGGAAAAAATTCACAATTTTGGTCCTACTTCAGGAGCAGTGTTGGGTGTAACGCGTTAGAGTACTCTATTACTTTTTTGATGTAACGAGTAATCTAACGCATTAGGTCTGCCATTTAAGTACTCCGTTACTTATTTATTTTTTCAAAAATGTAATCCATTATTCAGACAATTTATGTAATCCGTGAGACAGACAGCAATCATTCCCAATCCGTTAGTGTGTGTGTGTGTTTGTGTTTGTTTATGAAAGTCGTCCTAAAAGCCCCGCCCCCGATAACCCGCCCCTTCTGTTATTCCTCTTGTTATATACCTCTTGTCCCTATCTCACCTATACGGTTTGACTATGCGAGGACCGACAGGCGGAAAGATGGAAACCTAATCATAGCGCCAAAACTCGCAGTGAATCATGATGAACTGTACTTACGGTCATCACGCGAAACCGCGTATGTGAGATAGGGGTATTAGTAGTTAACAAATTATAAGCCAAACTTCACTGAGTGATGATGGTAGAATAATTATAAAGGTCTTGACTAAAACAACATGCATGAGGAATCAAAAAGGAGTTTTCATTTTATCCAATGGAAAAGTACTCTAACTAGTTACTTTTATCAGAAAGTAACGCTGTAATGTAACTGATTACTTTTTAATGATAGTAATTTTGTATTGTAATTAGTTACTTTAAAAAGTAAAGTCCCCCAACACTGTTCAGGAGTATTAAAGTATTAAAAGCAATTTATCAACATTCTTAAAATAGGAAATCACTCCTATCTCCACCAAAATTTAGGACAGCTCTGGAGGTGTTCTAACTGGTTAGGAGTACCAAGGAAACGGCGTTCAGGCAGAGATGTACACATAGAAGAGAGACGTTTTATAAAAGACATGTTTGAACAAACGTTTTCACACTCCTTGGGTGTACATGTCAAACTGAAAGGTCCCATTGATGCTTTCACAAACTGCCATCCGCCTCAGTTTTTATATTTAGAGGTAAGAGTAGGGAAGAATTATTTCTTTACATTTTACTACCTCCTCTGCAAGCAAAACACTCTCTTCAGTTTCGATTTCTTTACGAAGTTATTTGAATAGATCATGACAGCCCTATACAGCTCTATTATACAGCTGTAAGTTTTGTGTATGTGCATAAAGCTTTCACACACCTGGCTCTCATTATACCTTTTCACTTTTGCACCATTTAAAATGACAACATCCGCTACAATGTGTAGTCTAGTTTGATGCTCTCAGTGTCATAACCAATGACTTCACACACTTTCCTAGAAGCAATCCTACTCTAGGAATAATTTCAGCTCTAAAACAACTTTGAGTGCGATTCCAAGGAGTGATTCTGGGAAGCTTAGTAAATATGGGCCAAGGATGCAAAACTTATGATTGTGTAAGTGTGGTATAAACCCTTAAGCTACATTGAGTTCTGTGTAAAGTGTAAAAAGTGTGTCTTTTTTTAAGAATCCTGGTAAACTTATAGTATCTTAGTGTTTATGAAAGCAAGTGATAATGAGTGGAAATCTTTGCTTGACCCCATTCAGCCATGACACCCTAAAGCCACAGTGAGTGACACTCGTCAGTCAAAATGACTGGCAGTCCTGACACATCCATATAGAGGTGATAGTAAGAGATGACAGAGGGAGGATAGAAAGGCGGTTTTTGCATCTCTATGCACAGACAAAGAGACACTGAAAGGGATGATACAGATCTTAAAGCATCTTTGTTGAAAAAAAAAAGGAGTGGCAGGTTCACGTACTGTTATCCGGCATATTCCCTCCCTTCTTCTTCAGAAAAAAATTAATTTCTACATTCAGCATTGTTTTTTATTTTTCAATGTTTATAACCTCAATCATAAACATTCCATAATACACACAGCACAAATATAATATATTAATTTCTGTTCTAATAAATAATCTACAAATTGGATAAGCAAACGCAGGGTCATTTCATGACCAGGACATTTGGTGTCCTTGCACAGTCCTGCGGTACGAAACAAGAATCATGCTAATAAACCGTGAATAAGAGATTAGCATGTCAATTAGATGAGATGCAATTATCAGCTACTGGGATGAAAGTGACTTCTCTGGCAAGGTGTTTTTCATGCATCCAATAGCTGTTGAGGAGTTTGATAAATTGGGTGAGGTTTTTTTTTCTGATGTTGGAGTTCACAGCTGATGAAACTGCTACAGTTGTGTGTGAATCTTGCTAATTAGGCAGTGTTTTTTTGTTTTTTCATTAACCTCATTTGACACCTACTACAAGCCGAGCAAGGGTTTGGGATGGCACCGAATTAACACGGAAACATAGAATCAGCGGATGTGATGCACAAGAACTGCCAGGGGAAACACTGGAGAGAAAACATAAACTGCAGCCATGAGAAGTAATGAAACAGATGCATAAATGTCAACTTTTTGAAAAAAATTGTCCCATTCTGAGTCACTTGAAAAAAAAGCCTCCTGTCAAGCATGCTACCACTTTGAGCCATTTTTTCTGCGTAATAAACATTTATCGACTGAAAGTATGAACTTTTTTTTCTATTGGCAAGCACTTTTTTAATACTTGCTGACAATTGGCACCGGCAGCACTTACTCCTATCATGTATTTCAACCTAGTACTATCAACACCTTCTAACTAATGATGTTGTAGGCAGCTCAACATCAAACAGAAACATGGGCTTTGCCCAAAATGTTGTCACAAAGTTAAAAGCAAAAAATTGTATAGGATACCTTAGAATAATTTAAATTTCCACTTCCACCAAGGAGCCAAATGTGACCCAGGGATTTCTGAACCCCACAGGACAGTATCACACTGGGATTTACCAGAGTGCCAATTGCACTGTATGCCCCCTTTCCAGGATTTAGTTCAAAGCCTTACCACAAATCTAAGCGTTATTATAATAGTTAAATAATGGGATGTTCAAAAAGCACATAGGTGTGAATGTCAGGTGTCCACCTACTTTGGGCATATAATGTATTTCAAATGACTTCAGATGTTATGTTATTTTGTGAAAGAAAATCTAGGTACAGGCAATGTTAGCATTATACTGCATGCAGAACTTGTAGTTGTGCTCATGCCTGTTTGGTCAGATTTAATTCAGTTCCATCTGTATAATGTATTTAACAATAGGCATTTTCACAAAGCAAAAGAAATCACAATTTAGATATACAGTAGCTCCATAAAGCAACAAGTAAAGCTGGCAAGGAAAAACTTAAGATAGAAAGCATTAAAAAAAAGTGAATCTCTTAGTCCTGGCTCTAGATAATGGAATATAAATCATTTACAACTGTATAGCATAAAATTAAAATTAAGCAGTGCTAAGTGTGCTCTTGGGTAACAATTCATAGTATCCAGGTGAGACTATCCTCTTAAGAAAAGATAAGCTTGGAGCATACTTGATCTACTTTCTGGAAGTACATATCGTTAGGGTATCTGCGTGGGACAGCAGGAGAATGTGAGTCACAACTGTAGAAGCTTCAAGCTGAATAAGAACATTTACCTGAATCAGCCAGATCCAGAAGACACCAGGGTCTAAACGTGTGGTATAAAAAAACACTTACCTACTCTTATCAGCCTTTAAATTCGTTTACTATGAAACAACCATATGATGTATTTATCAGTCACTTATCGTAGGTTACAATTCACATGAAATAGTGCTGCGGCTGCAAAAAAATTCACATGAAACAGTGTTGCGGTTGCAATAAACTCTGCTCCCAAGTCAACAAGCTTTATATCATAAAAATAGTGAACCACAAATGCAAAGAACACAAAGTAAAAGCTTGAATTGCAAATAAAAATCCATGTGCTTTTTAATTATTATTTCTACTTGGTTTTCAAAAAATCACTCTGCGAGAGCCTCTAGTATTTTTCTCCACCCTATCTCAATCAATTATTTACTTTCTCCTACCCTCATTCACTACCACCTACCTGACTCGTCGTCAGACTTGTTCTCGTTTTCCGAATCAGTGAGGGTCAGGGCCGAGTTTTCGTGACTGGACTGACCAGAGCTGTGGCGTGACTTGACGTTGCGGGTGCTCCACAGCTGCATGGCTCTTTCTGGAGAGATGGGGACTTCAGGATCCGAGTCAGCATCAGAGCCTGCGCTCAGAGTATAGCTGTGTAGTAGCCCAAGGTTGGGGCAGTAGGTGTTCTGGTGAGGGGGTGTGGGCTCGCAGATCCCTAACTCTGCCAGAGTGAAGTTTCCTGAAAAAATAAAAAGATAGAGAGAACTCAATTATTAAGGTGTATTGTCACTCAGACCATGGAGAGGGACAACGTGAACTTGATTAACTCATAAACACTTAATTTATATATGATTAACGCCCATCGTTCTAGAACAATACTGGAGATTTCAAAACTAGGAAATAACACATATGAAATTAGGTAATTACGTAACAACAACAGTCAGTTGTTATTTTAAGACACAGAGGTCAGCCTTTCTTGAAAACCTGTATTGTCAAATGCATTTGCAAAACCAATCGTATACCATGATGAAACTGGTATGAAGACCATTCCAGGAAACAAGACCAAAACTTACCTCTGCTGCAGAGGAGAAGTTCATTTAAAATACCAGGCTCAAAAATCACCAATTAACATCACCTCAGATTAAGAAAAGGCTTTACAGAGGATAGGTAGCAGACACATCTCAATATCAACTGTTCAAAACAGATTATGCATATTTTGTATGCTTTTAACATTGTTTTACAAAATAGAAAGAAACACAAATCAGGAAAAACCATGGAATCCGAAGGTGTGTCATACCAAACCTTTGACTGGTATTGCATTTCTTTTTAACATTCAAAAGCATTTGTTTAATCTTCTTTTAGTTTTTTCTTCTTCTAGATTTTATTTGATAAAGTAGATTATCTTTAGGTACAGTGGCTTGCAAAAGTATTCGGCCCCCTTGAACTTTTCCACATTTTGTCACATTACAGCCACAAACATGAATC
>JAQMYK010000002.1:18180989-18222877 GCA_030014345.1 Clarias buthupogon
CTTTGTGATTCCTCATGCATGTTGCTTTAGTCAAGACCTTTATAATTATTCTACCATCATCACTCAGCGAAGTTTGGTCCATAATCTGTTAACTACTAATACCCCTATCTCACATACGCGGTTTCGTGTGGTACGCTTCATCAGGATTCACCGCGTGTTTTGCCGCTGTGATTAAGTTTCCATCTTTCCGCACTTCGGGCCTTGCATAGTCAAACCGCATAGGTGAGATAGAGGTACTGTATAACAGCAGGAATAACAGAGGGGGGCCGGGGCTTGTAGGAAAACTTTCACACACGCACACACACACACAATAACGTATTGGGAATGACTGCTGTCTGGCTCACGGATTACATAAATTGTCTAAATAACGGATTACATTTTGGAAAAAATAACTAAATAACTGAATACTTAAATGGCGGACCTAACGCGTTAGATTACTCCTTACATCAAAAAAGTAATCCAAGTACTTTGTAATGCGTTACACCCAACACTATAAGTCTGCATGATTTTTCATTGTAAACAGCTGGTCTTGAGGTACAAGTACAGTATGCTACTCTAATAGGCTTCAATCTAAAACAATATTTAAAAATAAATAAATAAATAAAACCAAATTTATGTAAAATATATTTTGGGTGATTAAAAATGCTTACATTGCCATGCCTGGAAAATCCTGATAATGTTACCTGTTATTGATGATTGATTAACGAGTGTCCTCCTTTATCTTAATCCTCTTGCTATTTTTAAAAAGCGCATATGGTTCCATCTGTAATCTACCCTTCTCTCGACAACCAAGATATTCAAGATGGTTTATTTAATGTGATTGTACGAAATGATGAAAAAACTGAAAATGATGAGAAAAAAAAACAACGACATACGAGAAAACTATTTGAAACACCTTCACAAGTGCAACATACAGTACACTGGCTCATAAGCTTGCAATACTGGACACTCCTAGCAAGGTCTGTAGACCACACATGATGTCCTATTTTTCTGCCTGGCTCGAAGCACAGCAGGAGACGATGACAATGAAAGTTTAACCTTGAGAGAGGTCTGACTGCATGAGTGTGAAAGCATTTGACCCTTAGCTATTAGACGAAGGTGGACACAACAGGGACCTCCACTGTCCCAGATCAGTGTGATCTAGTGCCTATAGTGGGAAACAAATGTGCATGATTCTTTTGGACACTGCAGCATCCAGATAATACATTAGAGGATATTAAAGGCCACAAGTCCAATAAAGTCACATCAAAACTCTATAACACAAGTCCCTACTAGCATAAAACCGTCGCTGGAAGTTCTCTGATAGCACCGTGTGTGTGTGTGTGTGTGTGTGTGTGTGTGTGTAACTGCTTCAGTGATTTAAAAGTGTTCTAAAAGCAGTTGTCGTGTCAGCAGCACTTATTTTGATCGCGCCACTGGAGTGCTAGAACAAGTGGTTCTAACAGTAAAAAGTACCACTGCAAGTCCGGGCAAGACTTATTGATGGAAACGGTTGCAGAAATGCCTCTTGCTTCTTTCCCGCCCTCCACATAGGGATCCGCTGGATTTTTATAGTCATTGCACGCTCACCAGTCACAGGAGTGCATTAGTTTGCCACTAGAGCCTGCAGGCAATAGTGCTTTTTTATTTGTTTATAATGTCAAAGCATTTCACAAATGGCAGAGGCTGTGGTGTAAATTGTGCATACTTACATTTAGGCAATTGACAAAGCTCGTTACAAGAAAACCGGGTCTCAATTCTTTCTGAATGGACAGAAAATCCAAAGTCGCAGGAAGGGCTGGGGGGTGTGGGGGTGAAGCCAAGGGAATGAGGCAGTTAAGGCCGATGCTGTGAAGGTAAATTGAAAAAGAAAATGAGGATTGTATGTCCTGTGCTAGGTTTGTCACATTAAAAAAGCAAAACGAGACTTTATATGAGCACAGGATCGTATAGTGTCATAATATACAGTATGTTAAAAAACGCTTTGTACAAATGCTACAGTACGTATAAATACCGCCAGTACATCAAATAACATAATAAATCATTATTCACAGTCCATATACATGTACTGTACATTGGACAACAAATGCATGTTTATACAAAATGCTTCATCTTGCTTATTACTTATTAATTTGTTTTTGTGAAGTTTTGCTGCAGGACCACTGTTTAGACAGTATGGTACTCTGTTGCTGCTCGCCATCATCACAGGTCTGCTTTATTATTGCCACGTTCTGTGCTGATCCTTACGTGTGAGGCCGATGGCGCAGGTGTGAAGCACACGGGAAACCTCACGTTCTGTCTTTATGATCTAAGACCCTGCCATATATCCTCTAAAGGGGTTAATGGTTTACCAAAGACTGATGATATGATTACCTCTGTTCTTTTTTTTTTCTTTTTATATTGTGTGGTTATCTGGGAGATGAAGACAGACTAGAGATTGTGTCTGACTGTAATATCAGCTTAATCAGCAGAAGCGCTATGGTCTACGCATGCAAAGCCTGAGATTGTTCCTCTTCTTTCTTAACCATCTGTCATTTTCAGTCTGTCTGTTCCAGACGTCACTCACATCTGTTTTTATGATCCTTCTCATCTATCTCTCGACATCGGCATAATCCAGTGATATTTCATCTGTGAGTTTAACCAATACGGTATCTCCCTACACACTGAAAGCGGTTTTGTTGCTGTTCATATAATATATCAGTGACAGCCTGAGAAAAGCTTTTATTCATTCACTCACTCATTCGTTCGTTTATTCATTTTCGGTATGGGGTCACATGAGGTCTGGAGCCTATACGAGGAGACTTCAGGCACAAGGCGGAGTACACTTTCACACACTAGTACCAGTTTGGGAATGCCAATTATTATGTTGTTGGACTGTGAGAGGAAACCGAAGGACCAGTTAACTCCAAGCACGTCAAATCCTTGAGGTGCAAGGCCACAATTTTAGCCACTATGCCACCACGCCAACACAAAATCTTGTATATTTTGACAAACGTCTGTATGCATATTGAGATTTATACACTGAAAAACATTTTAAATTTAATAGAATAGAATACCTTTATTGTTACTGTATCCTTGTATAAAATGATATTGATATTGCTACTCTAATGATGCATTTCAACACAAGAACACTGACAAAGGACACAACAATATATAAAATAATAAAATAATAAAATAAATAAAACCACAATGCAAGGATGACAGCATGAATAAGCAGGTAATTTAAATTAGGCTCTAATGTTTATTTAGTGAGCTGGTAGCAGAGAGAGAGAAAATCACTTTAAATGCTTTATTCTGATTCCTACAGAAAGACAACCCACCTAGCTCCTAGATTTTAAAGAATTAGATGATTACAATGAGAAATGAGTCAGGCCTATTATCAGCATCATCCACATCAGTTTCTCTTTCAACACCTGAGCTTAAAGTCGCTCGTGACATTTAAACATAAGTCTCTTCAAGATCATCGTCTCTTCACTCCGCCCATCTCTGTCCAATCAGTGTCTTTTTATTGGGTCTTTAACTCATTTACTGAGCGCCTAAGTCCTTGTCTCTGTTTTGATGTGGTGGTGCAGGAGCATCGTGAACATTCTGACAGCTAGTCGTCCAATGTGACTCTAAACTGAAGTGATGTCCATTTCTCTGTGACACAGCACGTAACTATCCTTAAACTTAATAAAAAACATCTTAAAAACATATAACGGTGTATGACGAAGCTACAGTATCTGTGGCTGTGAGTCGAGACAGCAACACTTGCCCTGCTTTCCGGGTGGGAGAGACGGTGTTACTGTATGAATTTAGATATCTTCAGACTGATTTGGGCTACAACAGGTTTTCATAGGCGATCACACTTATATTAAATACAATAATGAACTATAATTATCTAAACTTCCTCTTTCCTTTATGAATATTGTTCTGTCATAATTACAGACTAACACATTGGACAATGTTTTGCACAATGTAAACCTGTAATGTGGTTAATATACTATAAAAAATTTAATTGCTAAAACTGTTTATCTTTCACTGAACATCCAATTACCTGCCTAATTTTACCGCAGATCAATGTTCCATACTCACTCTTACTTGCCTTTGTGTAAACCTTCATCAACATACCAGCTCTTCACTTCGAGTAAAGGATACAATAAACACTACGGACAGCAAGCAATATTCATAAGAAAGTGGCGAAAGAACATTTCCTCTTGTAATGTCAGCACCGATGAAGAATATAAAGTAGGATTCGAGCTAATTATTCTTATATCCTACTCCCAAGTGAATCCGCGCCACATTCTTATTAGTGTAACAAAATGTCCTTGCAAAGTCAGTATCTGGTGTCTTGGGAACTATGTGTCTGAACAGCCAATTGCAATTTTAAGAAATAAAACCTCAAGCATCTCTGAGGTCTTAGGAAGATGACTGATGTAAAAAGAGCTTAAAAAGGGAAAGAGAATAGAAAGGTAGACAATAGTGTTTGATGGCCTCTCCAGAGTGTGCTTACTTAGGGAGCAAGTGTCCTTTACAAAAAAATTAAGATATTTTATTATTTTTTAATCAAATTTCGAGTTCACTGTTTACCATAGGTGACGCTCTCCTTTTCCATTACCCTCAAATGCAGAATGGAAATGGCAACAAAACACAGATTGAAAAAAATCCTTAATGTCATCATTAATTCGCTCTCCGTCGATGGAAACGTTAGACAGCAACAACAGGAACAGTATGTGGCAGGGTGGCTTAGTCGCTAGCATTGTTGCCTCGCACCACCTCCAGGGTTGGGGACTCAAATATTGCCTCCAGTCTGTGTCTGTGTGTGTGTGTGTGTGTGTGTGTGTGATGTTTGTTTGATGTGCTTTCACCAGGTACTCTGGTGTCCTCCTACAGTCCAAAGACAGGCGCTGTAGGGTTAGTGTGTGTATGTGTGTGTTTATGCTCTGTAATGAGCTGGGACCCCAAATCCTGAAGACAGATTTTCAAACTGCTTAGAGCACATTTGTATCTCCGCACTCCAATGTCCTCTTATCATTATTCTTTGGGTGTGTAATCTCTCCCCTCTTATGTCCCTGTGGTTAGAGGATCATGTCATCCACTAGTAATTACCTCTACCTTTCCCAACTTCTAGCTCCAGTGTGTGTGTGTGAGATTCATACTAATCAGAGTCTACATCAATTAAACTCATCCATCAAGAACACAGCAGTCTCAGAAATGACCTCAACTGAAAACTGAAAACAGAGGAATATTCTCAGGGAATCAAAAAAGGTGGGAAATGCTTAAACAAATAAATCAAGCAAGGAGCTAGAAGGAGCTAGATCACTCTTAATTATTCGAATAAAGCCTTCCACAACTTTTTAATGACTCACAGAATCACAAACAAAAAGATAACAGTAATTAAATTGATTAAATGCATGACCTCAGAGCATGAGGTCCTTGGCATTGTTGTTAAACACGACACATAAATTTCATCATTACAGGATGCTTTAATCTTGTCTTTTATTCGTGTTATTTTACGAACAGGACTGTAGTGAAGGCTAAGTACACACAAACAGCATTTACGCACCTCCTAAATTTCTGAAATAGCATTTACTCAGCCCTAACAGGTGCTTCCCTAGCACTGACAAGCGTTAACGCAGCTTTAAAATTCTACTTTAAAAGCTTTTCCTAATTCTGCTTAATTAATTCTGCTTTAAAAGTAATTCCTAGAACATTCTCTCAACAGCTCGGGTTATTCGTATTGTTTAGCCAGATAAAATCGATAGTGTATTCAATATTGCGCTGCTTAATCCATGTTTATGGTCCCTCAACTGTCTACTGCGACCAAATCCAAGTCTCGTGTCATCAAGTTGACCAGCTACTGCAAAGTTTGACGACATGGACATGCAACAATTTTTGAAGCATGGCAATGGGTGCCAGCAAATACGTTGGAAACATAAGTAAATAAATAAATAAAACTGTGCTGTGAATATTGTCTTATATTATTGTAGTGGTGGCTATGTAGTAATGTGATTTATAGTTTTTATAATATTTGACTTTGTTCTCGTTGAAATGCAACAGTGAATGTTCAATTCATGAATATTCTTCCTTACTGTCGATCATTGTTTTACACTCTTAATGTTGGTTAATAAACTTCAGGAATGTCAGCTATGCTTATTCCTTATTACTTACTCTATACTTTATACTGAAACTATACCGTTTTATCCTGTATTCAGGGTTGCGGGGGGCCTGGAGCCTATCCCAGGAGGCTTAGGGCACGAGGCAGGGTACACCCTGGACAGGGTACCAACCCATCGCAGGGCACACACACACAATCACACACTCATTCACACACTATGGGCAGTTTGGGAACGCCAATTAGACTAATCTTCATGTCTTTGGACTGTTGGAGAAAACCGGAGCACCTGGAGGAAACCCCCCAAGCACGGGGAGAACATGCAAACTACACGGACACAGAGACGGGAATCGAATCTGGCTTGGAATCAAACCCGGACCCTGGAGATGCAACGCGACAGAACTAACCACTACACCACCGTGCCGCGCTTATTCCTTTTATACTGTTGTTAATTAGTTTTTCTTTTTACATAATTCACAGTTTACTCACCTCTCTTTCTTTAATATTACAGCCCTGAGTTTTCTGTGAGTTTAAAAATTATATATTTGTTCTGACTAATAAGTAAAGAGTAGCACACAGACTACTGTATTGTTATACAAAAATACCACACGTGGTGTAAAAGCAAGTGAAGGCATGTTGATTATATACAGTATGGCGGTATCTTAACCAGATATAAATTCTTGAAAAGTTTATAAAATGTTATGTTATACACTGAAAACAACACAAGCTTGGCTCCAGATAATAAGAATAAAATGTCGGAAATGCGTCTGATGCGACTAGTTTTCATTCACACAGCCATTACAAAAATGCAAGCAATGATAATTTATCCTTTTCAAGACTCTCTCTGCTCCTGTTCCTTATACGAGAGCAAACGAGTGCGAAATACTACACGCAAAAAACATGACATTTCATCGGACCGTTCAACTGTTGTACACTCGTGAAGGTTTTACAAGCACTCATGTCATTGAACGCAGCCCCACTGGGTTATCACGTGCGCTCCTTTGCTCTCGTGTGCTGTCCATAGTGAATGTCCTTGGATGCTCATTAAATTTACTATTTAATTTGGCAGTGTTTAATTTATTAATGACATTAGGTATCTAATTTTGTTTTCCTCTTTTTTTGAATTCGTCCAGTACCTTGCTTGGGGCAGACAGGGCATTTTCCTCACTCCATGCGCGTCCAAACGCTGCCTCCTTTACATAAGATGTCACAGATACAAAGTCGACCAGTGAAAGTTTTTAGGTACAGCATCATAATCAGATAATGCTATCAAAGCAGACTTGATTCATTTACATAACTTGGGTCCGTGGTGCATTCACTTTTCAATCCAACTCCACCAGAATTTGTGTGGAAGTGGACCGAGATGCACCGAGGTTCAGATAGCAGCATTTACATTTGTTTAAGTGAAGTACACTAACACAGCAACTAACAACAGAGTTCATTTTAATCGAACCAAACATGTCAAGTGTGGACACTTAAAGTAAACAGAAGTGTAGCTTCTGTTTACTTTAACAGCCATAAAAAATCAATACATTACCTTAGTCTCTCTCTATTTCTCTCTTTTAAAGAATGTTTTCAGAAACCTTATTAAAAAGTGTTTATAAGTGCTTATATATATAATTTTATTTTGAATATGCTAAAAATGTCAGGAGATTTATGGTTTATTTAATGAGATATTAATAAGAATCAGTCTGATAGACTCAAGGATATTTGATCTTACAGACTAGTACTGTCTGTGTATGGTTTTGTTAAAAAAAGTGTACAGAATAATAATCTCACAATTTTAATAATGTTCATTTGAAGCAGACTCAGAGTGTGAACTGTAATGAGATGTACATAGAAATTTCAGTACTTCACTCCTGTCATGCTAGCTGGAAGGTCAGAGATGCTCTACAACTCAAACCTTTTTATTCATTCAGATAGGACATTATTGTACAAAGGTCACAAATTACAACTGGTCGATTTCAGCAAACTGCTAAAGGCACATTGTGTAATCTAATCGACATCGTCTGCCCAGAATACAGTCACGGTTACAGAGAAACAAAAGAATAAAAAAGACTTTCAGACTTGATATTACCGAGTGGGCGGGGACTCCTCAGATTGTCAGACAGAATAGGAGAGTAAAACTATGGCAGAAATATTAATCTGTGCTCACTGAAATATGAATGCTTTCATCTATATTTCTTTTACAAAATGTGAAGAGTGAATAAAATGAAGTTGTGCTCTTCATGCTCATGAATAAGGATAAGCCAATGTGCATTTTTTGCTGCACTAGGTACAGTAATTTGTTCACACTGGGGAAAGATGATCACCTTCCGGCTCATGATAGCAAGAACGCACACATACAGGCCATTTCATTAGGTACACACTGGAAGTACTGGATTGGACCCCATTTTGCTTGCTTTTAGAGCTGCCTTAATTCTTCATGGCATAGATTAAACAAGGGTCTGGACACATTTCTTAGAGGTTTTGGTCCATTTTGACATGATAGCATCACGCACTTGCTGCAGATTTGTCAGCTGCACATCCGTGATGCCAATCTCCCGTTCCAACACATCCCAAAGGTGCTGTAATGGATTGAGATCTGGTGAATGTGAAGGTTATTTGAGTACAGCGAACTCATTGTGATGTAAAGAAACCAATTTGAGATGATTTTAGCTTTGTGACATGGCATGTTATGCTGTGGTCATAGACGGATGGACGTGGGCAGCACCAATACTCAGGTAGGCTGTATTGAAACAATGCTCAGTTGGTACTAAGGGGCCATAGTGTGCCAAGAAAATATCCGCCACTCCATTACACCTCAACTAAGCAAGTGTTGATACAAGGCAGGATGGATTCATGCTTTCATGTGATTTACACCAAATTCTGACCCAACAACATGCATGTCACAGCAGAAATCAAGACACGTCAGACCAGGTTTTTGTTATTCCAATCTTCATTTGTCCAAGTGAATTCTTGACTCAGTTTTAAGCTGACAGGAGTGGCACCCAGTGTGGTCTTCTGCTGCTGTGGCCCATCCGCTTTAGGGTTTCTAGTGCTATGTGTACAGAGATGTTCCTCAGTAGTAACGAGATGTTATTTGAATTACTGTTTCCTTTCTATCATCTCAAACCAGTCTGGCCATTCTCCTCTGACTTTTGACCTCTGGCATCAACAAGTCATTGTTACTCAGAAAACTGCAGCGCACTGAATATTTTCTAGTTTTTTGACCGTTCTCTGCAGACACCAGACATGGTTGTGTGTAAAACTACTCAGACCAAATCATCTGGCACCAACAACCATCCCATGTTCAAATGATTATGTTATATTTAACACACAGTCAATAAAACGTGACAGCAAGTGTATTCATGCACTAGGCGAATTAAACATGGCGCGTGAGAGAACACAAGGATATGACACTCCTCAGGTTGTAGTTACAAACTCCCACATGTGTACACCTTCCACAGACTTCACCTTAAAAATCGACAGCAATAACAGTAATCGTGTGTAGGTAATGTTTATGTGGCTTGACAAATGCAAAATTAAGAGTACAGCATGTCGGCTATAAGAGCTTCCCAATGCAGTGAAACTAAAAGGAACCTCGCAGGGATATTTGCAAGTTTGATGCATGGACGGATGCCGAGGTAAGACGTTCAGACATTTGAGAAGCTGTTGTTAAGTGAATGCTAAGCAGGCACTGGTGCGGCTATGGGAGCTAATGGAGGTGGGAGCTAATGGCAGACATTATTTTTGAGATCCAGACACTAATGCACCTCATGTCAGATTAAAGAGAAATTTATCAGCATAGGTACTGTAGCTATCAGTATATGGGGAATATCGAGATCCCTCATTAGACAGTAATTATAGGTGTCCAGCATTGTCTCAGGGAAATATCGGCATATATTTAAAAGTATACTGGACCACAAAAAGTTTAGAACTCTTATCTAAATAGGACCGTTGTCTAAACACAACCTTTGCACTCAACAAGATTGAGTTGAATTGGCTCAAAATTGTCACAGGGATGATCTGTGAGGTCATGCTGGGTTCATGGTTCTGAAACCTTTGTTCATCTCTCTAGGGCCTCTTTGGAGTCAGGCCCAAATCGCTAGCGTGCCATGCAAGATTGATTTGCACTCGTCTGGCAGAGAGAACGGTGCGAATAACACTTGGTGCCATGCATAAGCCATGATCATGATAAGTTAGCTAATATGCTGACCTAGGTGTCTCAGCACAATGAGGAACACCTTACCCCGGCCATGCTGCTTGTCATATTAGTCAGAACGCACACCACAGAGCCCGGCTGCAGTTCTGTTTCAATCTTCCATTAAAGCTCTGAATCAAATCCTTGCAGCAAAATATAGCAGATTCTGTCATGGCTGGTGTTGTGCAAAAAGGGAAACTGAACGTCATGGATTGAGCAGCGCTATTCAACAAGTGTTGCTGAGGCTGTCGTTGGTGGTTCTGTCGGAAGCTAAGCTCAGCGATGTACTGTATGGTCTCAGCTCGTGAAAAACTGATTTCAGCAGAGTCGTGTCTGCCACAAAGTCATTTAATTACCTAGAAAATTACTCAGATTGGTTCCTCGCTACTTGTTATGTTTATCAGTTGGCACAGGATGTGGCATTGGCATCTATTGAGCTGTTTAGGCTGTTGTGGTTGGGTCAGATTTGACTCCAAATCAGGGTCTAAATCTGCCAGCATACTGTGTTGGCATAGTGATCACTGCTAAGCAGGCAGCACAAAGGATGTCCAAGCCAAAAATGGTGTCCTTTAGATGATCCCTGAAAAGGCAGTGAGCAACAGAGCGCATGCCTGTCTTCAGCATCCAGTAGGTGCACACACTGACGTTTTTAGCATTGCTTGGTTGATTGTGGTTAATTTGTGTTTGGTATACAACAAAGGGACATCTAGCTAACTTTAAAGCAGATTAAACCAAGAACAGCTTGTGGTATGGCACACGAAAACCATGTACAGTAGCCACACTACCAATTTGTAGCCGCAGACACACGGGGTAAATGGATGTAAACCTGACTACAGTTTGGTTAGCTAAGTTGACAGTCTCAGATGTGTGAAAGTGTGAAAGTGTGCGGCTAACAATTTAAACACGAAAATTAACCTCAATTGTAATGGATGCCATAGTTTTCCTGTGAAAACACCATAGTGCAAAAAAAATTTACTCGCCGTGCCACAAATTTGGAGGACAGGTTACCTGAAGTTCAGAGCATAGTCACAAGCTGCTAAGCTGACAGCTCCATATGGTGTGCATGTGGCACAACAGACAGGGAACGATGGCTGTATGATGGTGGTATTTATTGAAAATAATGTGTCATGACTCTGTAGGAAGGTCCTGGTATGCAAGAGGGAGGTATTCATGTGATTCTTTCGTGCACTGACAGATAGGGGGTGAGATAGCATCTGTGCTACGCATTTGTGATAAAATGAGCTTATTTGCTGACGTCAGTTCCATTGTTTGTTTTGAGATGTTTACTTAAATGTAATACAAAGTCATATTGTACAAACACACTTCTTTTAATGTAGGCACTGACAGACTCTGGATTCCACATGTCCTCTTACCTCACAAAAAATACGAAGGAAGGGTAGATTCTCCACGTCTAAATTTCCCCTAGGTTCGATGAGTATGTGAATGTGTGTCCATGCATCCCATTCAGGGTTTACTCCTGCCCTCTTGCCAGGATGAAGTGTATACGCAACATGATTGAATAATTAAACAAATAAATGAATTAATGAACAGGAAAAAAAGAAACACAGCAGTATTGTATGCACAGTCTGCCAGATTAATTACTTTAGTTATTATTTTAGCCTGGTTAACCAAAAAATATGATTAGGACATAAGATGAGATTAACCAGCTTTTTTTGAACATCTTAATCGAAAGCATACAATAAATATTAGTGGCAGTATCAAGCAGAAATGGAAAACAGTTACCTGGGGCGTGGGTTTGCTAAGTGGTTAAGGCATTGAACTACTGCTCGGAAATCTTGGGGTCAAACCCAAGCACCATCAACCCACAGCTGTTCGGCCCTTGAGCGAAGCCCTTAACCATCATATGCGTAGTGGGAGATAAATGTAAGTCACCCTGGATAAGGGCATCTGCCAAGTGCTGTACTGTAAATATAAAATAACCAGGTTTCACTTTAATGCTGAAAGAAGGCTGTCTAGAAGACATGCTATAAACGGGTATCCTTTAGTTTCTTTAGAACGCACTGTTTTAGAATGAGCATATATAGAAGTTCACCTGCAGCTTGTCTAAGCGTGTGTGGATTTGAGATGAGATGTGTGTGTATGTGTGTTGTATTCTTGACAGGAAAACAATGTGCTCGATCATCTCTTTTTCATGCAGCCTAGGGAGTGATAGGGGAGGATACAGCTGAAAACAAAAGCTGAGTGAGCATGCTGATAGAAGATATCACCGAGCCCAATCATTAACTGGACCTGGGAGTGAGAGCAGGACAACAGCTATTTTACCAAATGTCTTTCTTAGAATAACAATGTGTCATCGGAATGAATTGCAGTTGCTATTAGACGCAGATTGCGTTCTCTCTCTTTTTTTTAAAAGGCACAATTCTTGTGAATAATGCAAGTACGATGTATCAAAAGCTTCTATTTTTGCTTTAAAAAAAATCTAAATCTAAAAGACAGAATATTTTCTGTCATTTAATTTATTAGTAATTTCGGTGTCCTTGTTTACTGTTTCCCTTTGAAAGCCGCTGAGCTGTTATGATTGTAAAGGTAAATGTTTTGACTAGGTGTCTGCATCTTTTTAGTAAAATGTCAACACACAGTCAGCACTATTACTGAGACTGTTCGAGCCTCATAACCTGAATTCATTGTTATGCCTCATTATCATTCAGCCTAAATAAAGCCATAAGATTGCTGATCTGCAATGAGTTTCTCTCAGGCATGAATAACGACCTGTTTTTATACCACAAGTCCTCCCTGCTGAGGAGAGTCAGAGTCTGCTGGCGATGTAACGTGTGCTGCTCACAAAAATGCAGTGAATCTTTTATATGCATATTCTTCCACACAGAGCCAGAACCATTCACTTGGGTGGGGGGGAGGCTGCATGTCTGGTGACGTCTTGTGAGGAAACGTGTCCTCTGAACCTAACACATCCTTGCCTGCATGTGCATATTGATACGTCTTTGCTTGCACCATCTGGGTTTAAACACATTTGTGACCACTCATTCATTTCAAACAATGGACGCCATTTTAGCAATATTCTGCTTAGGATTTTGCTCTGGAGAACGGCGAGCAGACAGTCGGCCGTATTTGTTGAGGTCCAGAAGAAGGATGAAAGCCAGTCGGCTAATTTTAGCTGTTTTAGCAGATGTTCTCAGCATTGTTACAGTAAGAAATCACCGCATGTGTCGTATGAATCTGCCCGGATCTTCTCATTCGAGTCACATGACGACATATCAGATATGTATCCGATATGTATCTGATCTAGGACCGCATATGAATGTGATTCAGATCTGATCTAAAAAACCATCAGATTTGTGTGCTCAGTCAGCCAAAATAAATCAAATATTTGTCAAATTAGGATAGAAAATTGGATTTGAGTTCCTCAACCTTAGCTACATCACACAACACTATAAGTCTTCTTAACAATAGCTGGAGTTCGCCGGACTTCTATTTTATATATATTTTGTACTGTTTTATCATCTGTCTGTGATATTTTCTAACAAAATTAGTTGGCTAACTGAGGTGTAACATAATGACAGCACAGCAACAGTTACAGGCAGTTACTAAAGGTGCTGTGAATGCATTAGTAGTAGTGTTATATGTTAATGTTACTGTATATTTAGTTTAATTGTCCTTCAAGCTTCATATCTGAGTGCTTAGTCATGGCCACAGAAAAAACCTCATGCTCACATCCTTTTTATTGCATTATGTGGGATCCTAAGTCACTCCTCTAGTCTTAGCAAGATGCTTTGTGAATTTGCACTCTTTTAGAAGCTGTAAACTTCCATGTTTTGGACAAACCATGACATGTACCATGACAAGTCGATGCATCATGAAAAGCCAATTGCATTATTTCTTTCTGTCATGTGATCAATAAAACAAAACTACCAGCTGTGCAAAACAGCAGCTACCCTGAGTGAATTAAATGGTAAATGCAGGGAAAAAAGAAAAATCTAAGGGAAAAGTGATTACACTTTGTTGCTGCTATTGCAGTCACCCCAGCATTAATGGACTACAGGTATGTGTTGTTTAATGTCAGCAATACATCCTTGTATAGGAAATGATGCAATTTGGATATTGTGTGAACATCATGTTATATATTTAACAAACTATATGGGATATTGTAGTGTAACCTTCTGTTGCAGTTCCACATGGACACTTTTCTCTTGCTCCTGCTGTCACTAGCACTTGTTTGCTGCAAAACCAACTGCCATAACTGTCCCTTTGGTTCATTGCAATTTCTAAACAATGATATAATTATGTTGCACGGATGGATGCTAAAGGATGTGTAACTGTACTCTTGATAAGATGCTACAGAAGTGAAACTGAAACTAGTAGAAAACGAAGCTGATGATGCTGTAAACTAAAGGTTTTATTACTTTTATTTTTGACTCTTAATAAAATCATAATCACAGCATGGGTTTGCTACATTTTCTTTAATTAAAACTTCACTAACATATTATTGATACTAAACTGCTTACGTAAAACTGCAGATTTATTTATCTACTGTGAAAAAAATGTAGGAGATGACGTTATAACATTTTGTAAAATCACACAGAATTGTTATATAACCCAAACAATTTTGATAAAACATTTTAGCATTTATCTTGGTAAACACCCTTGTGACTTAGATTTAAATACTTCTTGCTTCTGTAAGAATAAAAGAAAAATACTTTTCCTCAAAAGGATTCCTTTATCTCATTTTGCTGTCAAACTGTCCATTTGTACTGTTACTTTAACAGTGAGACTTAAGATGTCCTACATTATGGAAAAATTGTTTATGAATAAAACATTTATTCAGGTTCTTTGTTTCTCCAGCTCTAAGTACTATCTCTGTTGTCACCATTTATAAAACACACACACACAAATACACACGCACACACACATTTGCACACAAAGGGTATATTGTAGGACTGTTCGTCCAGACCACAAATGGAGCAGATGGTGCCACTGAACATGGATTTACTCCACTGTTACACATTTGTGGCGAAATAAAGACAAATAAAACACTTGTCTGTGCCATTCCTAACATATGGCACACTAAAATGCTTTCAAAAGAATGTTTAATAGGAGTTAACACAAGCTTTGGTGTTAGAATACCGCTGCATGAAGCAAGCAACATCTATGCTGACAAATTCTCCAGGCAGACAGAAAAGCCCAGCGGAAGCCTTCAGCTCAATGTTCCGTCCACAACACGCAGATCAAGCTGCGCCAAAGCCTCCCACAGCAACCCTGCTGTCAGTATGTATCCACATGCCTCGTCCTACCTAGTGCTATACACTGCCTAAACTGATTCACTCTGATTCTGCGAGCTGTGGTGTTCTTGGAAAGCTGTCCTGTGCCACGTGCTGACGCATTCCGCGCGCTGCTTGTAACGTGACCCGGTTCAGGGTGATTCATTTGCAAAGAGAACATTACAGAAACACCTCTGAAACACATGCTCAGATGGCCTTCATGCCCTCATTGAGCAGTTCGTTTTAATTCAAGCTGGCACTTCACATACGACAAATTGAAGCAGCCCTAGGAAACATGACTTTAGGAGTTGGACCTGTAGTCCTACTGGGAGCTGAGACAAGAGGCTCAACTCGGGAACAGCAGTGGCGCTCTCCAATTACTGACGTTCTCCTGCACGGATCAACAGGGAGTGCTCCTGATACAAGACCGATCTGACAGATGCTCAGAAGGAAAGTGAGAGGCCAGAGAGAGTCATGCCATACTCATCTTCTTTTGCCTCCCTGCAGACATGCTGCTCCCAGCTCTACCCAAAATTATTCTCTCAGGGGTAGATGACAGGGGAAACAAAACAAAACAAAATAAAACAAAAAATCAGGCAAAGGGTTTCAGTTTGTTTTTGTTGTAGACAAGCAGAACTTGGCCCTTACTTTACAGCTGACAGGAAGGATGTGTGATAGAAGACAAAAGACACAGACTGAGGGAAATCTTGTGTACTGGTCGGGTGGCATAAGATTTCCAGACTTCCTGTGTATCCTTAAGTAATGTTAATGTCCATAGTAATTACATAATTGAATCACAGATCAGAGATTGTCAGGTAAATTTGAAATAAATCAGCTCTGGAAAAGTACAGTTCTTTATATTAGAAATAATGTCTTGCTTTCAGGAATACGAGCCCGATGTTACTGAGCTACTTTCTTATTCACTTATTATTATTTCTATACTTTGATTTACTTATATATGTGATATATATGTCTTTTCCTGAGAAGCAGGAATAAAAAAAAGGATAATTTAAGAAAAGGTATAGTATGAAGCAATAATTAATCAAAACATTGCATACATGGGTGCTGCATGCCTGTGTACAAATGATTAAGGTTTTATAAAACAGTATTAAGAAAATATATTTTTTACTAGCCAAAACAATACATTGTGTTTTTGTGTTAAATGCAAACAGAAGAGGAAGTCAGACAAAAATGTGAAGCAAAATTAGTTTTATCGATCAATTAGTGCCGTCATAGAGGGTATTGAGAGGAGAGGGCACTGAGGCTGCGTTCATGGTCATAAATGCTCTCCAACTTCATAGTTTTATTTCTGATAACAAGTGAGTTATTTATTCTTTAGTCTTTGGGATGTTGGTGACACACAGAAATGTTCTTCACCACAACCTCAGCATCATACTGCAGCCAGGGTCTCGAAATACTGTCGTTTTTAAAACGCTATTTCTCACAAAACTTTCTGTTTGGATGTCCTTCCGCTGCTTTGTCCTCCTTGTCCTTGGTGGTAGTGTGCTTTCACTTAAAAGGATTGTTGGCTCCTTAATATTTATATTTATATTAATATTGCCACATACTAGCTACAGTAGCTACCTAACTACTAGCTAGAAGCAGACAAGTTGCAACCAGAATTTTCACCCGCCATGTGGTGGATAGACATCTGAAATTTGCTCGCCAGTCACATAATCATATTTTATACAATATAAGATTAGCCTGTGCTAGAAACACTGGAACCAAACTAAAACCCCTGAAAGTGTTTCTTCTACACACATACACACATTCACTCAGTCACTATTATCAATTTGGGAATGGCAATTAGCCTAATCTGCATGTCTTTGGATTGTGGGAAAAAACTGGAGTACCAGGAAGAAACCTACCAAGCATGGGGAGAACAAGCAAACTCCACGCACACCGAGACAGGAATCGAACCCGGACCCTGGAGGTGCAAAGCAACAGTGCTAACCACTACACCACTGTGTAGCCCTAGCGCAACCCAAAGGAGGAAAAGTTTTTATTTCTATTTATATAGAATCTTTTTTGGGAGTGGTGGGGCTTTCAGCTTTTCAACAGCTTCTTGCTTATTTCGCATGAATGTCAAGCGAACCTATATTAGATCAACTGGACTACCTCAGGCAAAGGTAGGGTTGTCCAGTCTGACTCATTCCCATCTTACATCTGTAGCGCTTCTTTCGAAAATATGGCGCCCGTACTCCAGTCTGTACATAGCCCCAGTTAGAAAAATATATCTCGGGGTTATGAGGGATAGTCACAGCTCTTACTCATGCTGATGGTTAATCCCATAGTGAGGAGAGCAGCACACTGAAGCAAGAGGTCTATTTTCACCATGTGGCCTTTACCAGGTGACACTGCAAACCGCCAACATGTCAGATACCTGTAAGTAATCCAAATGTACTGGTTTGGGTTTCTCCAGAAAACCAGCCAGAGATATATGAGGCGTGGTTGTTGTTACTGGCTGGAATATATTACTATATTCAGTAAGTCATGTGATACAGTTGTGTCAGAATAGACGGTAGTAGACTGTACAACTATTCATGAAGCTCAAAACACATGACTTTATGAAGCCAAAGCAATGCTCTTATATATACAGTATATATATATATATATATATATATATATATATATATATATATACACTCTCCCCCTCTCTTACATTAGTACTCTCTCTCTCCCTCTGTCTAATTTAAAACCACAAAAAGAGCACTGAACTCCCGATTCCTGTGCTCTTACAAGTCAATACAGCAGCACAGCACACCTGACCTCCCTTTGTAACCCCAAAAGGAAAAAAAGCCACTAGCTAAGTTTCACCTGCTCTAAAATATTTATCTGAGCTGAAAAAAAGAAAAACACTTTTAATGATCATGAAACTGAATGCTCCTTGCTTTGTTGGTGCTCTCGGTTTATCTCTTCCTCTCTCTCTCTCTCTCTCTCTCTCACACACACACACACACACACACACACTGTTCTCATTCTCTCCCTCTCTTTCTTCCACTTCATGAATAATGAAGGGAAAACATCCAGCTTGTCTGAGTAGAAGAATACATGGCTCTCAGTAGGTGATCAAATAAGGTATACTAAATAATTGAAGGCGGCCCTTTTATCATGCAAATAAATGGACAATAAGGAAGTCTGGGTCGGATGCGAGTGCCCTGAGTGTTTGTTTGTTAGTTTCTGAGGAAGATTTTATGGAGGCTTTCGAAAGTTGTTTGTGTGTTTGCTTGCACAGCTGATAAAGGACTTTTTTTCTGTTTCTCTTTATTAAACTTTATTATAATTAACTTTATTAATATTATCACTAGTACTACAATCTACTATTATTATGGTTCATGCACACTGCAGGTACTTCCTGGATTACTCAGGTGTCTAGGTGGAAATGTGAGATTTCAGAAAATATCTCAGCAAATTAGACAATATTGTGTCAGCAGTGCAATGTATAAACTCATAGTTACAGTATATAGATACAGGTCAATAGCTTCAGTTAATATTCATGTCAATCAGCATAATGGGGGAAAATGTCATCTCAGTGATTTTATCCATGAAATAATTAAAGAACACAAAAGAGAATATGGTATCTTAGCAATATCTTGAATATAGTTACATTTATATATTTACATAAATTTTAAAACTTGTGCTACTTTTAGATATTTTTTATTCTTTGAAAAAAAAAATTTGTCAAAAGAACAAGAAATTTTCATGTAAAATTTTAGATATATTTGATTTTAAATTAGCTTAATAAATCATATATTTGGTTTGTTAAATTTATTTTCCATTGTATTTCTTTTTATTCATATTTATTTTTTTATCTATAAGCTTTTATTTTTAAGGTCATGGGCGGTCGTATAAGCATTTCACTGCATATCGTACTGTGTATGTGACAAATAAAATTTGAATTTGAATTGTAAAATTATTAGAATTAATAGACATATAGATACAATAGATAAATTGTAAATAGCTTTGACTATATTCAAGAAAGTTTCACTATTTAAGATGTCATTTTTTGAAGTGAAGTGTTTAAGTATTTCAGAAACAGCTGCTGTCATGGGATTTTCATAAACAGTAGTCCCCCCTAGAGCAGGGGAGTTTAATCTGATCTGCAAAGGACCAGTGTGCCTGAACTGGAAGTGCATTTGATAGTTAATTCGAGACAAGTGGAATAAAGGTGTGAGTCCTGCTTGGTTGGAATGAAAGCCTGAAGCCACACTGGCCTTTCGTGGATAAGATTGAAAACGTAGGCTTTAGATCGTACACAGAAGGCTAAGAAAAACAAAACAAAACAAAAAACATCCACTGAGTGGCAGTTCTGCATTGATTCTGGTAATAAGACAGGTCGGGAGAGAATGAACAGTCTGGTTCAAGCCTGTTTCGACCTGATAGGAAGTCTATAAGGACACGAAAAACATTCTTTACAACGTGGTCAGCAAAAAAAAGCATTTTAGAAAGCAGAACGTGCCAAACCAATCTGTATCAACATCCAGACTGGTGCTGTTGACCTGGATGTACATGATTTCATGTGCTGTGCTGCTGCTGTGTGACAGGGGCAGCTAATAAAGTGATTCAAGATTTAAGATTTATTAATCCCAGTGGGAAACTGCATGGTGAGTGTATACATGCAGTTAGGTTTTTATGAATCCATGCAAGCTCATAGTCATACACACTGAAAATCCACTGGTGTTTATATGTGGTAAATGATGGATAATATAATAGTTTGGCAGGGGTAGGAGGGATATGCTGCCAACTCCAATTTGCACATTAATGCAAATTCATAGATTGTGGCTCTTATTAGAGTAAATGTGTACAGATGTTTCCAGGCCAATTTTAGTAGTTTCTTGGGCATTAAAAAACATATGAAAGAATTTACTATTGCACGGACGCTATTAGTTTATTAGTCTCTGGAGGTTTTAATTATTCAGTTGAATTAATTTTTAGGAATTGAGATTTTCAATTTGATTTTGTTTTTAGCCAAACACTACAGTCATTCCCATGAGCACTCAGTGAAAGTAACGCCTGATCCTAGAAAATATACGGATAAATTGTCACCAGCTTGCACAAGAAATGCATCTGACTGTACACACAATCATTCATGAACACTATTTGCACATTACATTAACTTGCCACATCCCCAGTTATTTCCACATTCCCTAGATAGTCGTGACCTCACTCTAAGCAATTTTCACGTTTGTGCCATTAAAGGAGTTCCTGGGAGGCCAGTGTTTCAGATGTGGCCATCTAAACTACTAGTAAAACACTTGGATAAGAGCATTATACAGAAAAATAAAAGTATTTTTAGTCTCCTAATAGTTCTGATACTCTGCACAATCAACAGTCCCGGTTTGACTCAAATGCCCGTCTTATTTTTTGCAAAACCTGTGGTATAGTTTAAAGATTTTTTTTTTAAATTTATTTTAGACCATCCACCGTTGGTAAATAATTTGTTTGCAACAACAAGCCTAAATAACTTTTTGTTGAAATGTAAATCAATTCTGATTTGAAACCTGATCCATTAAATTAATTAATTAAATCAACTGACAAACATCCGATAAAAAACATAACTGATTAATTTGCAAAGTTCCATTAATCCCATATTGCTGGTCATATCCATGGCGACCCATATGGTGACTCCAGGCCCTTGTAGCAGGTCAAGACACACACTAAGTATAGTTGAGACTGCTCTGACATCAGGCAGACCGGTAATTAATCAGAGAGTGAACAAACATGAGGCAACATGAACAGAGCAATTATACCAGCAGATAAAAGCTCATTACACAATCAATGAGCTGCTTTGTTTCAGAGACCTACTAAACCCTGTTATCCTTTGCTGGAAGCTCTCTCTTCCTCCCTCCTTTTTATTTACTCCACTTGTCTCTGTCCCTGGTGATGTCGGACGAACGATAAATAAATGAAATGGTGTAGTGCAAGGGAAAGAAAACAATACAACAAGCAGCACGAAACGAAATTCTTCCACACACGCAGCCTATGCTAACAGATCTGATCGAACCGTCCCTTTGAAAGAAAAATGGCTTAGAGAAGATGTGATTGAACATCGATATTCTTTTTTTACCCATTTGCTAACTCGACTTCTCACACACACACACAAACCCTCGCACACACACAAACATTTGTCTTACTGTCCTTGCGAGGACCTTTCATTGATAATTAACGTAATTTCTCTATCTAACTCTAAAAACACTAAAAAATAATAATAATAATAATAATAATAATAATAAAATAAAACCTGTTTAATATGTAGGGATTTGGGAGCTTGAGCAAGGGACATTTGGTCCCCACTAAGATATAAAATCATGGCTAAGCTTACATACACACACACACACACACACACAGACACGCACACAGACATGCACACATATATATGAAAAGTACAACTGCCAAACAAATACAGACAGATTTTTGTCATCAGCATCTTATATTCAGAAACACAAATATGGGCACAAAAGATATAATCATAGAAACGAGAAAGCAGTGAAGCCTGGCATGCAATAAAACGACAACATGATCGCGGTGTACTCAGTTCAGAAAGCTGTGACAGTAATGTTTCTGAGATTACTCAATCATGGCCTGTATACATATGCCCTTGAGCTGCCAAGTGTGACTGGCCTTATGTGTCCTCTTCCTGGAAAAGAAACTCTGATTACACAGAGATACAGTAAATAACCCACTCTCCCTCTCTGTTTCTCTCTCTCTCTCTCTCTCTCTCTCTCTCACACTATCTTTCTTTCACACACACTCTCACACACAAACTCATCAGCCCTTTCTCCACAGCCCGTTGAGCAACACTGATTTATGAGGTTAGAGCCAAAGATGCACCAATAAGAACACACACACTCACACACAGGGAGAGAGAGAAAGACTCTGACTCGTAGTTCATGCTACAAAACCCCATGAATATTACAGACTGTATCTCTCCTGCGCATTACCCTCGTCCCCGGCAACCAGTGGTTTCTTCATTTTCTGCGTCCTCCTCGATTTCATTATGCTAATTAAAATCCATTGTGCGGATTACAGCAACAGAGCTTTCTGTTCCGCTGATCATTTCATCACCATACTGGTTCTCGAGAGGCGCTGCGGTGAGTTCACAAGCTGCTTAAGCGTGACTCCAGAGCACACAGCTATCCTCTTGTGTCAAAACTCTAGTAGCATCGCTCCATGTGATCAATACCCAAGTCTCCCCTCAAGCCTGCTCCTTCTCATTTTCTCTAACCCCGGTTAAAAATTTAAAAAAGGCTCAGATCTTACAGCTAAGCACATGTTGCTCCCTATTGCCTTTGTGTGTGTGTGTGTGTGTGTGTGTGTGTGTGTGTGTGTGTCTGTGGAGACCATGGCTCCAAGAGGCTTTCGTTAGTCTGACTCCTATGTGTATGACCCATATTTGTGCGTCTGAGGAGTGGGCCGGATGAGCTGCGCTTTCGCACCAATTAACCATGAGCAACACATAAACAAACATCCAAGCACAGTGCATAAACAGGGCTGCTTCCTGGTAATTACTGGAAGAGCCATTATGTCTGATAAATGCTTTACATTCATTTGTTCATCTTCAATAAGTGCTCCATCCTTGTCAGTGTTGTGGTGGATCTAAAACACATCCCTGGAACTCCAGACACAATGCAACCTAGACGGGATGCCAGTCCATGACCAGGCACTGTGCATACCCAGAGACACATTAGACCAACTGCTCACAAACAGAACCAGGGTTCAGGATCAAACCAAAGACTCTGAAGCTGTGAGACATGAACACAGGTGTGTTACAGGGTTAACAAATCTTAAATTCATTAGCTACTCCATCAGGCATGCAAATGTGCTGCATGATACTAACTGATACAAACTGATACAGACTAAGGATTGGATTTGCTCCACAGCTGGCCAAAGATTCAGATATAAATTGTGCTGTTCTGATCTTACATCGCATGTAAAAAGATATAAAGTCTGTCTGGTTAACATCTTAATTTTCTTTCTTTTCACTGTCTGGCGTAAAAAGTTGCTTTTTCAGCAGGGTCAAATTACTGGCCTGCAAATATGCAAAGAAAAGCAAAGAAAACCTTAAAGTTACTGAAATTGCATGAACAAGCGTCCAAAACATATTAAAACCTGGAGGGATAGTGCTGAACTTTCAAATCTGTGGAAGGAATGCTTTTAGAAAAAAAAAAAAAGAATGATCCTGATCAGAGATTACTTAAATGCTTGGGAAAGTAATAATTAACAATAAAAATTACAGTCTATATTGAATTATGAAAGTAAGAGCATTTTCACACACACAGTATGATGAGAACTCACAGGATTGGAATTAACCAGCTGTGTGACCATAAGAAAACCACTTGTTAGTGAGACTTATCATAAAAAAGGCTTCGGTTTGCTGGGGAGCATAAAGATTTCAGGTACAGACTGACCCTGTTCCAGAGCAGTGGGTGCAGAGTACCTACTGTACAAACCACACTGGAAACAGTGGGATGATCTGGGGTTGCTGCATTTGGTCAGGTCTAGGTGCATCGACATTATGTGGCAATAAAATGTCAACTGATGAACTGAATGACCAGGTTATCACATCAGTGGATTTCTTCTTCCCTGACGTTTTGGACAAATTCCAGGACTCCACACTCCAGGATACCAGGACTGTTTAAGAGTCGTTCTAGATCATGAGGAATCTTTTATTTTTGGGGATTTTCTCCCGTTTTTTTTTTTCCTCCCTAATTAAGTCATATCCAATTCCACCCGTCACCATGGGGCTCCAACACCAAGACCACCACCACAAGGCAGGGAGGGCCGAAAACTATCATGTGTTAGAACCACGTGACGCTAGCCGACCGCATCATTTCGAACTGCTCGCTCACGCACCGTTAAGGACGGCGTAACACACGAGCTTGCATGAGCTCACAGACGCCCATGATTGTCTGTAGAAACGTGATTGATGTGGTGGCACTAAGTGCCTCTCATCCCACCCCACTGAGAGTGCTCGGCTAATCAGCTCTCTCTATGGCCCCGGCTGCGAGAGGCTACAGCATCACCTGGAAATTGAACTACGAACTGATCTCCGAATGATAGGGTGAGAATTTACAAAAACAAATCAGGATTATCATCTTAAAACCGCCCAAAAACTGCACCTCAGCTAATGTGTGTAGTGCAACAGGAAGTTGGTTTCAAATGGAGTAGCTTGTTCACAGCTACAGCATCTTTGTGCACCACTGTAAAGTTCACTAAGTTTAAACATGGTCGAGATACCAAATCCAAAATCCAGTGTTTTAATGTGTACTTTGCACACATTATAACACTACATTTTAATTATGTTTTTATAACTGCTAGGAAATTCTTCAGTTGCTTAATAATTATGCAAAGGCCATTATTCATTATACAGCTTGTGTTGTGTTACAACATGAATATTAGTTATCAAGGGATTAATTTATTATTTATATGAGGCATTACTTACAAGAAAATGAGTTTTCTTACTAGAAAAGGAATTTATAAAGAATTAAAAGCACTGTTATGAACATGGAGAACCATCTGAGTGTCCTCCTCATAGAACACAGTGTTAGAGATTTGCTTTCTTTTTCTCCCGGGTGACCGGGCTTGTCCATTTCTAAACCCTCTATATTAGATCTATGTCGTTGGGTGGACATACATCACGATTTTATGAATATGGTAATTTAGATAAATATAACTTGACCGTCAGCAGAGTAGTAGCGCTTCTCGGCACTGCAGTGCGCTGGGGGTGTGGTTTTACAGACAGGAACGGTTATCTGTTAAATCACAGAGTGAAAACCCACAAAGTGGCTGTTGCTATAGGTTGACATGGAAAAATGGAGCACCAGTAAGTGCTTGTGAAAAAAAAAGCACAGCTCCCCCCTACCCCACCTCAGTGTGATTATTAGTTAACAGCGGGGCTGGGGTTGTGGTTGCTGCCAGCTTGGCCATTGTTGTAAAATCAGCAGGGAGCTGGCAGTTATTAGTTACCTGACTGCTGTATCTAATAAACTCTACACAGGATGTATTTGTGCAATCCGCAGACATTTTAATTCTTGTGTCACACCAAGTATTCTCTAGTATGAGGTCTTGTGGAAAAGTACAGTGTCCTGGTCTCCAGAGATGCTTTAAAAGATGACAATGTACTCTGTGCCACAAATGCAATGCAGTCTTCCAAAAAAAAGAGATTCTCTTATGTGTGTCTCTTTCATAGTATTGCCAATATACCACTACTCTAATCATATCCACAAATCAATTGTAACATACAGCGAGATGAGATAGGAGGCAAGTGAGTCAGCTCGCCGTAATATTTATTGCCGGCAATCGAGAAATTATAGTCCAAAAAACACACATGGGTCTGAACCAGAAACCAGGAAAAAAGAAACAAAAGGGATGGAATAATCCTCAGACTTAAAAATGCAAGAAAACATTGCGCAAAGACTAATTGGGGTTAATTTAAACCAGATAGTTAAACTCCAAGATGACAGGATGAGTGTGCTGAGAAAGAAACAAAAGAAAAACAAAAGAAACCAAGACAAAAGCTCATGGCACTTGTCACCACAGATACAAGTTTGTGATGTGAACATTGTGAATTCATATTATTCAACCTTCAGCAGTATAAAGGGAGTCTATAAACATATACTGACCACTCAATAACCAGAATGTAAATAGTCACTTTTTAGTAGCTGCTTTAACTTGATCAAGCAGTGGTAACAGTAGCAGTGGATTCAACACACACATTCACACCTAAGAGCAACTAGGATTACCCCAGCCAATACATACTTTTCTTTTTTTTTTTTTTGACAGGGAAGATGGAAGGTGAACAAAAAATCTTCTCACTTTGTATGCCTCAAATACCCTTCAAAATTTTGGACCCTTCTGATTCAACATTTTTTGTTTTGTGATTTATTTTATACATTTATTTTTATTTTATTTTATTTTATTAACAATTATTAGAGATTTCAAAACAATGAAATGACACATAATTATGTGATTAATTAACAACAACAATTGCAACAGTCAATTGATATTTTGAGACATGAAGGTCAGCTGTTCTGGAATAGTTCACAAAAGAACAGTATTGTCAAGTGCATTTGCAAAACCCATCAAGCACCATGATGGAACTGGCTCTCATGAAAACCGTTGCAGGAAAGCAAGACCAAAACTTACCTCTGCTGCAGAAGAGAAGTTTATTTAGAGTTACCAGCCTTAAAAATCACCAATTAACAAACAGCACCTCAGATTAGGGACGTTATGAAGGCTTTACCGAGCATAAGTAACAGACACCTCTCAATATCAACTGTTCGAAGGAGATTATTGCATGTTTTGGATGCCTTCGGCATTGTTTTACAAACAAAATTCAATGGAAGAAAAAGACAATGGAAGTAGAAAATGTGTCCAAACTTTTTGACTGCTACCGTACCTGAACCAAGACTGAATCAATCAATCAAAAAAATTATAAATCAGGCCATCTGGTGGTGTTAAGGAAAAACCCTTCATATACATCTTACATTCAACCACTTACTTTTGAAATATCTTAAACTAACAAGAATTTCATACTTATGGACTGATTTCAGACATTGGACCTTGCTGAAACCTAGGAACCAATTCCTAAATTTCATGTTACAGTGATAAATCCATTAAATCCTCCAAATCTGCTAAGAATAATGTTGGACTGACACATAGATGGACAACCTGAAAAAATATTCCTTCCTCCACCTAGTGGCAGAGGCATACAGTATTGTCCTAATCATTTATGATCTTGTATGCTGCTATATGCCTGTGTATCCACTGAGGACTGTTAAGAGCATGCAGAGATCTGAGAGCTGAACAAATCAGGCAGCACAACATTTTTAATGAAATGCTAACAGGGTGGCTGGCCTGTGTTTGAGGAGCTCCCTTCGTTTGGCTGAGGTTCCTTGGCCGGCTCAACAGTGATGCTGCAGCGGTAGAGGTCAGCCTTTTTGCGTGTGCTCTAATTGGGCACATACAGAGTGAGCACTGCCACAGGGCCTTTCCTGTAAATAAACACCATCCAGGGACCAGGAGTGCCGCATAATAATGCAAGCCTGCTCCATATCTCTGGCGTTCACTCGCTCTTTCTCGCCCTCTGAGAAAGCTCACCCTTTCACAACCTATACCGTCTAACACCGTATAATATGAGCGAGGTGCCAAGATTGTGCTTTTAACATTGCATATTTTAGAGAAATAAAAAATTACAGAGCTAAAAAAAAAACACCCCATTAATCATAAATCCACAATTTCTTGCATATTGAGCAAATAGTTTGAAATGTCAAATCAGTGGTCTATCCCCTGTGCCATTGAACTGTTAACTGTTTTTTTAATTTTTTAACAGTTCATTAAGCAACATGCTGCCTTACTGGTATTGTCACGCCTATTTTGGCACGAAAACAGCATGATATTTTCCAGATCCCAGATTAGCGCTTTAAGCAAGCAAACAGATCCACAGGCTACATTCCACACTTAAACATGCCTTTCTTGCTACTATAATCCACAGTTTCTGTCATCCTAAAAATAAACTCTTACTAAGACATCTTGAATAGCCCTAATCGTCTGACCTAATGCTTAAAAGATAATGATATCACTCATTTTGGATCTAATGCTACACAAATATTTACTTCAAAATTAAATGTACTTATCATACAAATAAGAAAACAGCAGTAGACCAGAATACCCTGGGGTTTATTTTTTTAATGAAAGTATATCTTTCTAATTATTTTTATATATTTCCCTGCTGTACTTTGTTATTACATGGTGGAGAATTTCTTTGGCGCAGTGTTGCTTGTTTGAACAGGTGATCAATAACCAGAGCAGAACAATGAAAATATTGCTCTTCTTATTCTTCTTTCAGCTGCTCCCATTAAGTGGTCCCAGTCTGATATGAACATTTAACTGTTTTTACAGGTTCACAGGTTCTCAGGTTTAATGCAGAATGCCATTCTTGATGCAACCCTATTATTTATATGTAGGCTTGGTGTCTGGCGCTATGAATCTCTGCAACCTGGTGTCTGGGTACCAAACCTTGGCTTTCCATAAGGCAGGTGAGAAGCCTGGCACCGATGTACCAATGTCAGAATGTAAGAATGATGATGTAAGTAAAGAATATGATTGATTTAAATGTAAGAATGATGATGTAAGTAAAGAATATGATTGATATATATGTTTGTTTGAAGTAAAAATTATGAATGAAATGAATGAATGAATGAAGAGTGCAAGAACTCAAGTGGCCTGCACAGTGTTGACATCAGTACCAAACCTCACTACTACCCTACTACTCGTGGCAAATTCCCACAGCCATGCTCCAAAAGCTAGTAGAAAGCCTTCGCAGAAGAGTGGAGGTTGTTATAACAGCACAGGCGGACTACATCTACAGTAGAATGAAATTCCCACATTCACAATATGCATGTCACAAAGCAACTATACTGTAATGTGATATCACTGGCCAGTGAATGACGACTGTCTGCTGCTGCTCTGGACTACAGAATACTGATTAGACTTAATACTGAATGCAGTGTCTCTTCTTTACTTACACTGTGCATACAGTAGTCACAGTGACTGCTATGCGTATATGCCTTCTAAATAATAAAACATCATTCTGATGAACTCATTAACTTATGATTTCTTACGTTCATGTAACATGTAACATATTGTAAATTAGTTTTTCAATGCATTGGTGTTTCTGAGTGGCGTCACAATCTAAGCTTTAAAAGAAGTTAAAAGAAGTTCTCTCCATTTCCATTTGTGAGGACGAAAGCGTCTATGATGCTATTTATCCACAACTGTAGTTCTGGTTAAGGCCTCATCCTGAACTGCTGTATATACAGTAAAACAGTTTTATATTGTACCACCACAATGGACTTAATAATTAATCATCAATATGTGACTGAAAAGATGTGACTTTCAGCTTAAATTTAAAGGGGGAACAGAAATATTGCATTAACTGTTCAAAGTAAATTACAGCCATTTATTACCAAGTTCCTACATTTTCTTAAGTTCAAAAGTAACTGGACAATCCAACAATCATAACTATGAGGAATATATTTAACACTTTGATGCAAATCCTTTGCAGTTTGAAGTCTGAATTCTATTAACATACAGTAGCAAATACTGAGTTTCCTCCACTCAGCTGCTCTGCCAGGTCTTTACTGCAGCTGCCTTCAGCTGCTGCTTGTTTGAGAGTCTTTCAGCTGACAGCTTTATCTGAAAGTGAAAATCATGCTCCATTGGGCTGTGGTCAGGTAATTTACTTGGCCCTTTTGGGTCATTCTGTGATCATCCACTTTAGTTGTCTGGCATTGTCTTCCTGACTTTTTGCTGTTGCTGAGCTCACCAGTGGATTTCTTCTTATTAAATTGTTGATTTGGCAACATATAACTCATGTAAGTAAATATATAAGTTATATGATACATATGATTTTTTTTTTCTTTACTTGCAGCAACCTAAAGATACTTTTTGGACTGAACAGCTACCAAATACAAAATCATTAAACACCTGCAATCCACCACAGACCTTTTATCTCCTCAATCTGTCATGACATATCAAGTAAACAGGCCACAACTGGCCATAAAACTGCTATCAGTCAATTGTCCATTTACTTTTCAGGTTTTCAGGAAAAAAAAATGTTTGTAATTTATTTTTTAATTCTTTGAATTGATGCTGAAAATGTACATTTCAAACTCATCTTGACTGCTTCATTTCGAATCCATTTTGATGCTGTACAGAGACAAAAAAAAAAGAAAATCTTGTCACTATTTAAATACTTATGGACCCTAACTGTGTATTCAGTGCAACAGCATTTATACAGTAATTTGTAGGATTAAAACTTAGATTGGACGACATGACATTCTTGAAATGAATAGGTGCCACTGACCCTGTGGATTCCCTACAGTAAAATGATCTTCAGATTCAGTTTTAACTATAAACTGATAGCTGACTTTGCTGTCAATCTGCTGTTTTAAAGGCTTTTTTTTATTGAGGCAGCTGATGAATTATAGCGCACAATCATCAACTTGAATCTTCATGAAAGAAAGTTTTACATCCATGGACTCCACTCTCTACTCAACCCACTAAGTCCTTCTAAGCAATCGATTTACCCACGAATATCATGTTTGTCCTTTTTGCAGTGGTTCATGATTTGGGCACCATCCTGAAATTATTATTTTTTTAAATCTCTGCTCAAAGAGCCTCGAGTCTCTCCTGGTTCTTTTTACGACATAAACATCAGCAATGTCTGAGGTATTAATTTTTTTTTTTAACAAGAAGCATGCATACGCGTACATGTTTCACTCCATGTTGCCTGGATCGATGAGCTGAAGTAGCCAATGACCTTCAAACATTTATGTACACGCTGTCAAGTCACAAGCAGAATGATAGCCTCTGTGTGTTTGTCTCAAACATCTGTGTGAAGTGTGAAAACTCAAGGTGTGGTCTCATTAATCCTGACAGCCACACCCACATGAAGAAAAAGCCGTGTCCACCATAGCGGCAACTGCTGTCTGACCGCAGATTCCACAATCTCCCCATCAACCGCATACCTGCTCTGCTCATGGAAGTGTGTTTACTCTGACAAGCTGCAATCCGATTATGTCTTCGATGGGCTTGCTGTATGCCATTTGTGAACCAGAACAGAGATAGAAAAGGCTCTCACTTGCCACTGCTAGGGCTTATGTGTGGACATTTTCTCTCTCTCTCTCTCTCTTTTTCCCAACAACCTGGACACGAAGCAGAGAAGAAAACAGCCGAAGGGAAACATAAGACACCTTCAGGGCATTTACTACTCTTAATGCTGGAGCTAGCAAGTCAATAAACGAATAAACAGGTAAATAAAAATGAAAAGAAAGAAATGTTTTATAACAATAGTAATAATCAGAACAAGAAAAGGCACTTCACAGAGTATATACCAGAGGTACACATATACATAAACAATATGTCTTAATTCATGCATGCCACGGGCACACACACACACACACACACACACACACACACACACAGCACTAATATATCTACTCTGCTCCCAGCTACTTTAATAAATTGCATTGCTTAAAAATTTGCTTGAATGAAAACATCAATATACCCGATTCCACAAAATGGCAATTTAAACAAGAGCTTAAGCAAGAACTTACCGATTGCCATGACAACCCTGGGATTTCATGGGATACAAAAAGAGGGAATTAAGCTGCACTGTTACACCTGTAATCGACAGAGCTAATGGATATTGATGAAGTTCCTCAGTTAAGCAGGGGAACAATTATATTTCTTTCTACACCAGTCCAGGCTGTCCAGGTTTTAGCACATTCTTCATCATTGAGTCTCCGCATCCCGCTGTAAGTGCATTTCATCTCTCACCTGGGCTTAAAAATGAGGCCTGGAACGCATGATAGGAATAGCAGGAAAAGACAGAACCGCCTCAGGGACTTAAATGCACTTCAGGCCAGAGGTGTTCTCTATGCTGCAGTGTCCAGTGTTTTACCAAGTACTAAGATCTCTACACTTCATATGTGGCCTGTGTTGCCTCTGGATTCCAAGGAGTGTGTGGGGATGCACGCACCATATACCTGTAACAGTTTGCATAAAAGTCGAAAAACAAACTGGAGCAAAAGAGTGGCCAGAAGGTGTGTTGCTATGTGAAGCACAACATCAGAAAACAAGTGGGACGAAATAAAAAAACTAGGAGAGACAGAGAGAAAAAAAAAGATAACAGGTGTGTTTATAAGATGGTGCTGCAACACTAACAGGAGGAGACAACAGTTCTGCTTTGTGTTGTGTTATATAGCCTGGAGCTTAGGCAGGAATCTGTGTGCATGTGTATTTGTATGTAGGCAGTCAGGGGGACCTGTAGTACATCCTGAGTGACGCTGCTCTCTCGGTCAGTATCCGCTGCTTACACTCGGGTGCCTGAAACGCCCAAAGGAAAGGTCCTTTTGCATAATCCTAGGACAGAAACGTTCGCAGTGACAATTCCCACCTGCTTTATTCCTGAACCCAGCGCGTACTGAGCACACACTGCGTTTATAATTGATACCATTCTGGTGCCACAGCTTGTGCCCCTTCTCTGCAAAAGAGACGCTGTGTGGCAAATCAAGCTCTTTCGTCCAGCAGAAGCTAAACACTAACACTGGGCATGTGATGAGCCTGCTCTTAGGACCAGAGCCAAAACCTGCCAAACACTCAGCAGCGAGCTTTAGATGTCCCAATTTAGCTGTTTTCTCATCTGGTGAGCGGAATGGGAACAGAGGGACATTGTGATTGGGACAGAACACTAGTGAGAGTAACTCGGCTTTGCCTGTTGCTGAGTAGTAAAGATACGCAGAGGTACAGAAGATCTTCTGATTTGACTAAATAAAACAACAAGTTTATCAAGACGACTTCACTATAGGAGAATTCCTTCGTCGTGTCTCCCACTGTTTGTTACAGACCTGAATTCAGTTTTGTAATGCTATGGACTTGCAGCTAGAGCTGACTCATGGCTAGCTTCAGGCGAATTATTCCACCGCAATGGCATAATGCGTACTGTACATGAAACAGGTTACACACACATATATATATATATATATATATATATATATATATATATCACCACACCCTTTTCATTCCTGCCCTCAGAGCCACAGGCGAATATACGAAAACATATATCAAAAACTCTAATATAAGATTAATATAGTAGGGGTCTGAGAACGTTAAGGCAGTGACGCAAGATCAGAACTGAACCAGGGACTCTGAAGAAATCAGATGACGACGCCACCTCTGCGTCACTGTGCCACTCGGGAACCCAAATGCGTGTCGTTGATCTGCCGTCGAGACCTGACTCCCAGCATTCTGATGATTGTAAAAAGATGGAGCAGGTGCTCTGCGGGGAATTCAAATAACAATATCCTCAATATGTAATACTCAGATAAATCAAAGCCTGGGCGAGACAGCTAAAATGGCATCAGGATGGATATAATTAAGCAGCCAGTGCACAGGTGGCAAAGGAAGCTAGGCCCTGCCTCGGGGAGATCGGATTGACTGACAGCTTCCTCATATTTAATGGTTTCGCTATAAATTACGAGAGTTTCCCTGAAACGACTCGCTTTGGACGACTTCATCCAAGCTGCACTGAAGGAACAACTTCAGCGGCAGCCCATCTGCCAATAAATCATTATTTTAATCAGGAAGAAAACTTTCACAGCACATCAAACCCAGCAGAGCATGACTCTGTCTACACACACACACACACACACACACACACACACCTACACGCACAGAGAAGCTTCACGAAATTCCAGCAGGCTTCAGTTTGTCTACTTAACCTTCTGGGAGTCAGAAGTGGCATATGAGGACACAGGCTGTTTAAACAAAGCAGCACTACGCATTCGTAATGAGATTTAGTATCCAGGATCTGGTGTAGTTCAAAAAGCTAACATTTTCTTGTTCGAGTGGTCAGGAGTGCATGCTTGCTCGGTGCTCGTGTGCTTTGTTAAGCAAGAAATAAAAGCGCTGAACCTTGTGCTCGGTAACTTGGGTACACATCTGAAACCAAGAGCGTCTGGGCTTCTTCAGCTCAAAATTTAAAAACACACGACAGTGCACACACTGCTAATGCGTGCTAGCTGGTCTTTCGCCTCTCCAGTAAGCAGTCAGTGGAGCATATAACTCGTGCTAGAGAAGGCACAAATCACTGAACCTGTGTAAGAATTATCTGAGAATCCAGACTGACGCATATTGCCCTTGAACATATTTTATATGAATATATATTCCTAATAGTTTACCTGTTCGTGAAAAATGTATATTTATTATCCGGTTTACTGAATATTATGCTTTAAATGGTTTAGGAGATTTCAAATATAAATATACTGTCGAGGGTGTTGTAAATGTCCTCAGGAATGCTACTTCAGCATTTAGGAGAGATTTAGGAGTGCAATTCAGCCTTAGTGCTCTGATGAATCTCTCTATGGAGCTCTATATTGTATGCTGAGACAGCGTGATACAGGCTACAGTGATGTGCGGGGAAAGAAAAAAAAACAGCATTGCCCATGCACACATAATGATATGATTGGACACGGGGTAATATAATGTAGCAACTCTTACGCTGCCCAAATCAAATAGTCTCAGCTGTGGGGAGCTGATTGGTGCTATATGATGCTTCTGTTTTTAAATGAAACATAACCTTTGAAATGTAACTACATTAAGGGCATGCCAGCTCAGCACAGCATGTGGATGTAGTATTTATAGCATAAGGATCTATGTACTTGAGGCTATAATGTCATGCTTAACACCAAAATACAAGCATAACTGTGAAAAGTTTGACAGCAAAATGAGATAACTCTTTCTTTTTTCCAGTTTTGAGAAAAACATTCAAATAAAGCAAGACGTATTGCAAACTATGTTGTGCATGTTTTTTTTTTTTTTTTTGCTTCACACGGGTGTTAAAAAGCACAAATCCTGCAATGTGCTGTAAAAAATGGTTTTGTTTATAAATGTGTGAATGTTGTGTGTTATTCCAAAAAGCTATTACGCCACCTCCCACAGTTTTGTCACAATGGATAAATCAGCCTGCAGTTGTGTTGGGGTCATTTATGTATGCACTTTAGTATTGATAATATGTTGGTTGAGCTTTAATATAAGTTATAGCAAACGCATGCTTTGATTGTGATTGAGTCAAACAGCAGGTAGTGCCCACAAATTAGATCAAGGGTTATTATGTTGTTGCACACAAAAACCTTTTGTTAGAAAGATTGTTTAAGATCATGACAAACTTTGGTATCAGATTTATCCATTAGCAGTTTCACTTTTACTTTGGTACTTAATAACAGGTCCCTATCATAATACAGGTGTTTTTTTTTTTATTTGTGCATCAACCCACAGCAGGTCAGTGATTTTTTTAAGGTTATTACATAACAGGATGAACAGAAGCACCAGACAACGTGAACGCAACAGCTTTCCACACAGTGCATGCAACTCTCAATCTCAAATGATGCAAAATCAATACAAGTGATAGCAGGAGCAAGAAGGGGGGGAAAAATTGTACTACAAACTCACCACACTGCTTACATTACAGTATCCCATATAGCTTTGTTAAGTACTGTATATATCATGATGTTTGCACAACTTCCAGATCACATAATGTCCTGTTTCACAGAACTTACATAAAGCGACACATCTCTGTAATTCTGCTGTGGTGACTGCAGGGGTAACAAAAGGTAAAAATCTTTTTTTTTTTTCCCCCAGTGAAAACATTCAGTCAGTACACTCATGGCAGCCATGAGTTTTGCAGGTTTTGCACACCTCGACTTTTGATCCAAAATGCAGCTGCTCTGTGTCGAGGTTTGTCTTAAAAGTCGAACTTTAAAGCTTCTAAAAAAAACTTGTTAGAGAACAAAAAATGACATTCATTGCGTACATACTGTACTGTATATGAACAGAAAAACAAACACAAAAGGATAACTCTTAATCACTGCACACCTGCTAATTATTACTGACTTGTGCTTAGTTGCTTAGTTAAACAACTGTTTTATTTTTAACAATGTTACCTGATCATTTCTAGTCTGGTCAGATGTTCAGTTTCAGTGACCCTGTACACCCTGTACCCTGGTACCCAGTTTCAGTGACCCTGTACACACTGGCACACTGTAGCCTCAGATTCCTCCTCCTGTCTAAATATTGTGTTTTGCGGTTCTAGTGCGCCAGGCTCAAAGTGTGATGTGTTGTACATTATGAAATGCTTTTCCGCACACCATGACTGTAACTGTGGTTATTTTTAAATTACCTGTCCAAAAAGTCTGTACAAACGTTCGCTAGTCGCTCATCAACAAGACATTTCCAACAAGAATGTCCACTTACTGGATGTTTTTTTATTATTTTCTGTATTCTGAATGAACTCTGATTCACAATCACTCAAACTCTAGCGTAGTAAGTCAACTTGATGTGAACACGTGCTAATACTCTTGACCTGTACTGTATCTACATGACTGTATGCATCGCACTGCTGCCACATGATTGGCTGATTGTCCATATGTTTTGCGTAATACATCACAGCGAAGCATGATCTGGCAAGTCCTTTCATTTCAGCAGAGATAGTAGAGTTACCTACCTCTCAAGCCGTATATAACACTGGTTCGCTCATCAATGTCTTAATGAAAGCCTAACTACAGACCTCTGCTCACAGCCATTTTGCTAATCCTATGTTAATTTGAGATCAATGTGACTAATGTGTATAAAAGGATGCAAATAATTAATCCTTAGAAAGCTTAATTTTGTTTTAGTGTTGTGAGTGCGAACATTGCCAGGGTTTTAACTGCTACACAGTTATTAGCTAATTGCAAATCCTGAAAGACAGACTGTTCTTTGATATTATTTTATTCCATATATATATATTCCAGCTTGGGTTGCATCATAGCCAAGTTAGGTTGCAGAGAGTGCTGCCGAAATGAATTCTGAATGACGAGTTTAAAGTCGACAATCTCGTTGACCTCTACAGCTCTTACCCTGGAGGCACAATTAGTTGGAGGTCAAAGACTACAATTTAAGTTTGGACTAAGAGCTGGTCCTCTCACCTCAGATGACTAACCCGACGTAGAATCGGTCCCTCCACTAACTCTGAGACAGACTAATGCAGCGACCCTCGGGCTCTTCTCTGAATCCCATGTACCATTGAAACTGCCATGAGCGTGTTCACACATAGTCAGACACTTCTGAAAAGCCCTGGCCAAAGCATTAGGCAAACTAACGTAATGCAGCTGCAAAGGAAATCTGTAAAGTCTGCTTGAGACAGTTTCTTCTTTAAACTGATGGAAACTGCTCTAATTAATCTTACTGTGTCTATAAATTCTGGTTCTGTAGCAGTGTGCTGTGGCAGAGCCTAAATCCAGCAGCATGTTTCTGTAATGGAGGATTTGCAAGAGAAAGGGGGACTAACCCCCCGAGCAACCCACCTGTAGCCAGGCTTTGAAGCTTATACACACATAGTGAAAGGCTTCTGCAACGCACCTTTTTAGTCCTGTGAGTGCACCGCTACCTTTACCTCTTGATGTCCTCAGTGCTCTTTGTTCCTTTCTGAGGAAAAGTATATATATATATATTTTTTTTAACTGCCCTTGCACTAAAGCACAGCCTACGACCCCACATCAACATTTTGATTAACAATGCAGAGTTTCTATTCTGTTTAACCAGACACCAAATCAGAATCAAGACCATTTCCATTTGGTTTAGTGTGCTTTCTCAATGCAGAAATAATATGATAGAAAAGATGATTAAACCATGAGCATGGAGGACACATGGTCGGCACTGAATAAATGATCAGATCATTATATAAATAAATAGTTTCTCTTTTCATTTCTCCAGCCAACATCTACAGAATTACACAACCTCATGCAGTTTGGATGATTCATGTGAGAAGCCGTGTATCACAGTAGGTAGGTTCATACTGGTTATTTGGATCAACACCTGAGTGCAGCTGATGTTGTTCTGACCTGTACTAATGTGTACCAGTGTTACACTCGTGTCAGTGTTACACTTTACTAGAAAATCTGTCAAGCTTATGCAGCCTAAAGGTCAAATCACACAATTCAGTTCACGGATATAATTACACACACAATTACACATCAGATGTGCTGTGAGCCTTATTTAAAGTCATAATTCACAAAGATGTCATGACTGTGCAAATTCACGGTGCAGTTGTGCAATTCTGGCGTATTGAGCTGAGTTGTAATTACCGCTGTCTAACTTCAGCAGCCCCCAGTGTATCATTTACACAGTTGGCCATTAGTATTCTTGATCATGGTTTTACTGTCCTCTTATCTTCGCTAGTGTTTATCTTCTTCTCGTAGGTAAACTCAGAGCAGGTCTTTTTCACTCCAGTGTGATAGCAGTGTTGCTGAGATTCTAAAACACCTCGATGGCACTGCGGCTCGGAGAACCGTCCACCCACCAAAAGGCTTCTGATCACTGTTGAAGAGTCAGAGGATGACTAACATGAATTGTCTAAGAGAATAATAGACTATAGTCTCTAAGTGGACACTTATACAGTAGGTACTCAGGAGGGTGCATATTTCAAATAAAGTGTTTTTTTTTTTTTTTTTTTTTGGTTCATTCACACTGCAGCCAACTGAAACACTTCTCTCAACCTCAGCTGGCTACTTTGGACAAACAAGCATGTTTAACTTTTAGAAGAATTCCGAGTTGTAGGGTAGATTTGTGCGGAAATAAAGTTGTTGGCTATACTACAGCATTAGATCATTACCTACTGTACAAGTGTACTGAATGTTCCAGCGCTAAGGACTCTGGATAGGACTCTGACAGATCTGGATACTGAAATTACTTCAAAGTCTGGCGTGCTATGAATCAGTGGTTCAGTGTACTGTGCTTGGGTGCATTTTAAAAAGTGGTCTTGAGCATGGTCCAGTGTACTCAGACACAGGTCCACATGTAGCCGGATATTTTTTTAAACTGAGATTTTCCTACTTTTTCTTTTTTTTTATAATTCTGTCTACACGACCTACGCGTTGAAAATATCTTTGTCCACATGAAAACGCAAAACGCCATGTTAAGTGCTGTCAGGAGCATCCCTAGTCAACAGAGGGCCAATCAGAAGCCTAGAAAAAACGTCATCACCGGTTCTGCCATGTAGAAGTCTGTTGGGTCTGTCCAAAACTGTCGTCCTGTCTGCGGGGCCTGTGTCTGAGTCATGTATGTAGCAGCAGTGAGCTTTGTAGTACATTCAGGCACCTCTGTTCGTTAACGTGATGTGCGAGTGACTGCGCGTGTACAGTATGTACACGCATGTAAAAAGTCCAGTGAGCAACGTTAACTCAGTAACTAGTTTTACGTTAGTCCGCCATTGCACACAATCAAGGAGAATGGCACACAATGACATCATCGGCACACAAGGTGACGTTACAACAAGCTAAAATCTCTGTTTCCCCTGTCCACACAACACCACTGAAAACAGAGTTTAGTGTCCAACTCGAATCAGGCACTGTATAAAAGCTAACGGAAGTGGACGACTAATTTGAACCATACATCAGCAACGTCGCCTGTCTCACACACCAATCTTATCCTGTGAACTCCATGACTATAGCAAATTAGGAAAGCAGGTGAGAGGGTTGTTCTTGACCTCATCTCCAAAATATCATTAATATTAGGCCCAGTGAGGATTAATATTGATTTTGTAATATTGATTTTAACGATATTAGGCCTAGAGTCAACTTCCTTGAACTTTTTTCTCGGTGTGTGTACTATTTTTCTCGCAAACCAACTAGGTGCATCCTACTACTATTGAGTGTATAGATATGCAAGTGTACTTGCACAGAAAAACATAACTAATGTGTAAGCTGGCCAGCTGGCGGAGTGGGTGGCAGGGTAAGAAGCAATCGTGCCTAGTGTGCAAACAGCTCTAATGTACAGCGTGATGCAGAAGTCTTGAGTCACCCCTCAGTCCTTTTCATATTTTGATCCAAAGAGTCAGACTTTCTTGTTTTTTTTTTTTATGTATTCTAATTCGAGCACACTGACAATGCAGTCACACCTCGATAGAAAAAAAAGCACAACATAACATTATCAGTCCTGGAATTCGCCTGCTGGGATCTCAACATTATTGAAGCTGTGTGGGATCTTCTCGATACAGCTTGCAATGTCCTTTTATGAAGGCTGGAGAACTTAAAAGACTACATAAAGAAAATACAAGAAAGCCTGCCTAAAATTATTTTGGACTGTTTTGAAGAAACCAAATATTGACTTTAAAGCCTGTTAAAATTACAAAAAACATGTGAAATAATTCACTCTACTGTACTTATTGTCTCATTTTCTGAGCAAGATATAAAGAAATGAAGGTTGGCTCAAGACTGTTGCGCAATACAGCATTTATCTGTTACTCAATGTGCATACTAGAACTGAATAAACTGAAAACTGTATGTAATCATTTATTTTTGTGCGATATACCAGGCCACTTAATATTTGATGAATATTTGCTACTTTGCTGCATCTTGCTTCTTGCACTGGTCTGTGCCCTGCTGTAATGCATCGTAAGAATGCAGAGCAATTATAAGCCATGACACTGAGTCTAAAACACAAGGACCGGCACCACACATATGTGACGTGTCGGTATCATTGCTGTTCAGCTAATAATCCATAACCTAAATAATAGAGACAGGAATCACCAAGGACCAACTGATACTGTACGATGGTCGGTTTGTATTGCGGATCTGTTAGTATCACAATTTTTCAAATATCCCGACTCAATATAAATATTTTTTAGATTTTGTTACAATTATGAACAAACTTAGCAAATAATTTGCTCCTACCACACTGCTCGTTGTGCTGACTGGTACTGTGTGAATAATTTCGAACGAACCATCTGTAGGATTATAGAGGAACTGACAAATTTCAATCACCTCAAATGCAAACATATATTAATTAAAATGAAAATTTTAAAACTTACATGAATATATATACATGAATTGAACTGCAACACAAAAACATCGCGATACGTAACTGAATCAATTTTTTTCCACCATCGCTACTAAATAATGTTGGGTCATTCGTGACTGCATGGTGGACGGCACTGCATACCAACTGATAGCTATGGGCAATAACTATTAGAGTAAATTTTAATACAGTTGCTGGAAAGTCCACTCTGTTCATTCAGATTGTCAGAGAAGGCCCACGGCACCTCTGCAGGCCAAGACAATACACACAGTGCACAGTCGCACAAACATTAATGCAGCTTGGCGGGCTCCACAGCACGAAGCCGGACACATTGTCAGTGATTGGATCTGATCCAATCTGATCTGACGGGCTCTGGCACTGCAGTCGTCCTGTTTTTTTTTCCTCTTCTCTCATGCCACTGACAGTTGTAGAAAAGCATGCTAGCATGGCTCTCTCTCTCTCTGACACATACACACACACACACACACACACACACACACACAGTAGAACATGCCACCTTACTCAAACATTAATCAGGAAAAAGACTGCATGTGGTAACCTCCATGGAATTGGTAAGATTTTTTGGCTTCTTTTTCATATATAAATCTTGGAAATTTTTGTAATGAACATTTTTATGTTTATATAGGCTACAGTATATGTAAAATTAATTTTTATAGAATACTTTTTCTAAATGAATAAATGTATGTATACATGTGTACATATGTTTATTCATTTAGAAAAAGTATTTACTCTAGATGGTCATGGAGCCATATCACATTACAGAGCACTCATTTATATTTATAACACTTGGAAATTCAAAATTTCAAGTTTTTTCCAAAACCTTTTTTTTTTTTTTACTTCGGTAATTTTCATTATCATTTTTATGTTGCAAATCAAATCAAATTACCATATGTGGTTCTCCATCTGGTAATAGGGTCTAGAGTCATAAAAGTGTGTGTGTGTGTGTGTGTGTGTGTGTGTGTGTGTGTGTGTGTGTGTGTGT
>JAQMYK010000002.1:18246408-18262120 GCA_030014345.1 Clarias buthupogon
GTATAGAGCTTTTAATCGTTTTTAAAATCAAATAAATCACGATTCGATATGATATCGATTATCGGCACAGCCCTAGTTTGTAACACTAAAAATTATTTCTTGGTATGAAATATCAAGTACTTAAGTATACGTCTACTTATTATTTAATAGTTTTGTCCATGAAAAGAGTTTTATATGGGAAGAAGATTTAAGAAATAAAGCAGCTTAACCTTATCTCAAAGACCAAATTGTATATGAATTAAAAATTACACTGCACAGCCAAAACAAGTCACTGTTTGGATTATATAAGCAAAGACTTAAGAGCCTTCATTTGGATAATTAGTCCTTGTTCAACTGGTAACAATTCTTTTATCCCTTTCTAATGCAGTAAGTAGCATCTCATTTCTTAAACAAGCCTGTCAAAAGATGTATCCTGTGGTGGTGAAAAAAAGATGTTATAGTGTTCGAATTATTGGCCTGGATCAAGCAAAGAAAACAACTAAGGAGACTGCTGAAATGACTGAACTTGTAATCAGATTTATCCAGCATGTTAATACAACCTGAAGGAATCCTGGGAAAGAAATGCGCCTGGAAAAAAATCATGAATTACCATAATTGGAGATCACTTAAACACAAAAAAATCAAGAGTAGACATAAAGTTTAATAGTGAAGGAGCATTTCCACACACACTTGTTAGTGTGACTAATCAGAAGAAAAGGCTTCACTTTGCTATGCAACATAAAGATTGCACTTTTGAGCAATGGAAAGAGGTCATGTGGTCTGATGAGTACAGATTGGCCCTGTTCTACAGTGATGGTTATGTCAGAGAAAGAGGGGAAGCACATGTTGTGATGCACCATTATGCTTAGTGGCCACTGTACAAGCCTCTGGAGGTCGTGATATGATCTGGGGTTGCTTCAGTTAGTTAGGTCTAAGCTCAGCAACATAATGTGGCTAAAATGTAAGTGTGTGTGCCTTATTTTTGATCAGGCAGTGGCCTTACTTATACACTTACTTAAAGTGAGCTGTAAGTATAGCAGATGTGTGCTTGCTCAGCTCATCTATTAAAACATTAATAAAATTATACACACCACCAAAGAGAAAAAAAAGCTATAAATATATGTATGAATATGTTACAGAATTTTCCCTCTTTTTCTGTCGCTTTACTACTTTGTCTTCCACAAAAAAAAATTATTAATATAATAATTATTAGGAAGATTTATGCTCCAATATCTGTGTCAAAATGTGTGTCAGTTTCTTTATGTCCACTTCTATTTTTATGCCACTATGTAACCGGATGTTTATGTTTTAGGTTGTCTGTCCCTTTGTCCAGCCATCTCTCCCCCATGTGTCCACCCAAATTTCTCAAAGTGTTGATTTTTTGTAGGAGGAGTATTTTAGCAAGCTGATGAGATTTAAACATGATCAGGATCAAAGCAAGGTCAAATGTCTAAAATAGTTTTTCTTTGATACCTTTTTTATATCTGAAATATATTTTAGAGTTATTTTACGGTTAAAGGCAAGTGCTTTTGTTTATGAGCAGTTGCCTAGATGCTACTGAATAAGGAGATCTGAGATTTTATTCTTTATTAATATTGTATGTGGTGACCTCAGAGCTATGAACTACTCGCAAGTGCTTTTAGTAACCTGACTGGACTGCACAGAAAGTGAAGTTTAGAACCTGCTTAAGTACATTTTAATTTCAAAGGACTTTCCTTTCTAAACCTTATATTCTATGTTTTTATGTTTTATATGCGACCCACCGGTATGTATAGCACTTTGGTCAACTTACAGTATGTTTTAAATGTGCTTTATAACTAACTAAATAAATAACATGTACTGACTGACTGATTGACTGTTAATACTGATACAGCAGGTTACTGTATATCTGCCATCAAATTACCCTGAAAATAATCTGAACATGAACAAAGACATAACATACAGGTGGGATGTGTCTTTAACAATCCTCAGCTAATTCTCATCTATGCCTGTGGTGTGTGTGTGTGTGTGTGTGTGTGTGTGTGTGTGTGTGTGTGTGTGTATGTGTGTGTGTGTGTGTGTCTGTGTGTGTGTGTTTGTCAGGGAGGGAGGCAGAGGTTAAAGTTGTACTCCTGAAGTCTTCCCAGCAGAGATTAATCGTTCTGTGCTGGTATGAAGCATCGCAGCCATAAATCATCAAAGCTGACCCCTCTCTCTCCCAAACAGGACAAATCAGACAGAAGACTTACCTCAGTTTTGAACATCAAGTAATGAAATGAACCCCTGGCTCTCCTTACTTAAATATAAAGAAACCATGACATTCATAACAATAGATGGATGAATTAGATTCGAATCCCCTTTAGTCGTCTGTGGTCGGGAAAGAACAACATACTTAACCCTAATCAGACACTCAACTACTTTATATAAGACCTCATGAGATTACCTCACTATGGATAGATCTCAACCTCTGACCTACATAGAGATCCAGAGATCATTACTCAGTAAAATGGAAAAATACAGCTAGTAAAAGTCTTCTTCATGTAAAGTGAGCGTCAGTGTTTATTTAATTACCTTTATGAAAAGCCCCCTGATGTTATCTGATCCTGGTGTTCTATCTCCATTCCTACTTTCCAGCTTCCAGACCTTCTTGAACACATGGACACAAAAATACACAGTATACCTCATTTCACGTGCAAAAAAATAAATAAATAAAATACTGCTACAGTACTGTGACAGTTTAATATTGGCAGTCATGTACTGGCAATCAAAATGTGTGTGTGTGTGTGTGTCTCAGCAGAGTGGGATTAGACCAGATGTTTTTGGCGTTTAGGATGCTGAGGTAAAGTGTTCCTGTCAGCTGCTAGGAAGATATGTTTAAACGTGACCGCCCACCCCGACTGCCTCTCCTGCAGAAATGACAAAAACGCGCAAGCGTAATTGAAGGTGAAGTGCGAGGCCCTAAGCACTGCAATTACCACGGAGGCCTCTGCTGAGCCTGTGTGTCCTAACACAAGGACACAGAAATAGTGGGAGGGCTAAATCACATCACTCACGCACAACTGGCTGACAGAAATACAGGGTGAGGAAAACAGCACAAATGGACTCAATGTCATTTACACACTTATGCTCCTGGTTGCTACGTGCACTTTTATAGCTCTGTATCAATACCTAATAAAATGTTTCACACATACCTGGGGGGGGGTTGTTTAAAGCATAAACAGCGTGTACCTTTCACTGACAGTATTTGCCACTTAATAAGAAAGACCTGCGCATTTAGGCATTTATCCAATCACCAAATAATGTGGCAGCAGAGCAATGCATAGAAACATAAGTTAAGGGCTCCAGTCAATGTTCACATCAAACATCTGACAAAATGTTATCTCGATGACTGTGACTGTGTAGCATGCTTGTTGCTGTTAGACAGGCTGGCTTTAGTATTTCATAAACTGCTTATCTTCTAATAATCTATTTTTTGTATCATGACACTCTATATGGTCTACAGAGTCTACAGACTATCAAAGGAGAATCGCCAATAATCACTCTTTATAATCGTTTCTGAGTAGAAAAATATCTCAGAACAAAGCACACATCATATGAGAAGTGGGCTACAACAGTGAAAGACTGTCATTAATTTCTACTACTGTCGGGAATCAAAAGCTACAAGAGATAGCTACAGGGCATCTGTTAAAAAAAAAAAACTTTTTAGTCATTTTAGAGATTCAAAATATGTCTCCAGTGTGCATGAACAAACAAAAAAAAACATGAGAAAAAAAAATAATTCCTCTTGTTTTTTTTTTTCTGTGTTTGTATTTCCCATAGTTTCCTCACTCACTCACTCATAATCTATACCGCCTTATCCTGTGTTTAGGGTCACGGGGGACCTGGAGCCTATCCCAGGAGACTTAGGTCATGAGGCAGGGTAGGGTACACTCTGGACAGGGTGCCAATCCATCGCAAGGCATACTGACAGTATGTTAACCACCTCAAATGCAAACATATACTGTATATATTAAAAACAAAATTTTAAAAATATGGATTTCATGGTCACCGAGGGTCACATGTATTGCCACACAAAAGAATCATGATACGTCACTGAATCAATATTATCCACCCATATTCCCTTCCAATATGATTTAATAAAGGTAATCTAGAAAAGGAACAATTCTGTGCCATAGCTACTTTATAGAATTTGGATGAAAGCTGTTATACTCCAGGTCTCACAACTTGCTATGTAGCCTTGGTGAAATACTAAAAAAATATATCTGCGGCTTTCTAAGGAAACCCTGATAAAGGAGAGAGCACGCAGTGGCACAGCTCCTCACTAACTGCTCAAGTGCTGTTCAGTTATAAGCGGTTTGAGGCAGATGAAAGAGCATTCAAAGTGCCACCTCATATTACTGCCAACACGACCTATGTGAGTTTATCTATCAGTCACATTCTACAGCTTGAAAATGTGCTGCATGGCTACATTAAGGAAGTTTATTCGACTGAAAGGGGGCATTAGGAAGCTGAAGTCCTACTGGAACACTGGATCTGATTAAAATCCAAACCTCAAGAAATTTCTAATATCCATGGAGCAGTTAGAACAGCGATTCTCATTGAATTAACAACTTAATGTGATGATTTACAGGGATAATTTAGGGCTACAATCTGATGCATATTTTAATGACTAAAGCAGTGCAAAAATGAACAGACGTTATTGTTCAACTCCCTGTCTTGTCTATTCGATGCCCTGAGTATTATAAAGTGTGAGCTATTTTGATTTGTCAGGTTGCTTCCATCTTCTGCAGTGTTGTGCTGCTCGCCCTTTCTCGCAACATTTTTTTTTTTTACTTGGGTCGGGCATCCAAGTGTCACCTACAGTATATGTGGGTAACTGATATCCTCATGGTGTCCTGCAGCTCATTTAACTGAAAGAGGACACACATTGTCAGGAATCAGGGTGTGATCCAGTTTATGGGAAGTCCTGCTGTAACTCAGTACACAACCATGACCATCAGGGGTGGGGACGGGGAGACGTCCTGGTGACAGACGCCTGTGAGATTGTTTATCTTTGATTCAGGGTGAATATAGACTACTGGGCCCGGCATCTAGTTTACACTCACAATAAGACTCCATCAATCAGGTTCTCCTTCCTTCCTTGCTCTAAATACACACCAATACACACAGGAACACATTCGTACACACGTTTCTTTTGGATCTGAAAGGTCAGCGCAATCGCCTGGCTCCTCCAATCAGCATGAGGGCCTGTTTAAGCCAAGTGCTCCCTTGTGCAATGCTGTTCTCCATTTTATTACACTGCAATATAGGTCTGTCTCTGTTCTGAAACACCGGACAGGTGAGTGCCTGATGGAGGGTTTTCAAAAAGGGAAAAGCTGCCTGACTAGAGCAGGATTATGCAGTTCTTAAGGCTAAACCATGCAGGGCTGTGCTTTGACACCCTGGCCAATTTAATGAAAATTAATGCATGACCTTTATGCATGTCTTTGGGAATCCGTGTGTTACGGCTGTGTTGACTTGCAATGATTTAAGCAGGAACTGGTAGAAGCTTTAACACTGTAAATGAAATAACTACGCTTGAGAAGAGGCAGAGACTCAAACTCAACACTACTTTTAATGTGCCTCCTAGTCATGATATCTTATTTTTCGATTAATACAGTTTGAAGGCAAATACATAAGCTATTACATCAAGTGATGGAATAGCATACAGTATATGATAAGCACGAGAGATGGGAGTCGGTTCAACGCTGAGTAAACTACCCATGATCAATTAATAACCGGTTTAACCGCACAGTACAGTGCTTCTTTGATAGTTCAAGTTTTGATAGTTGGAGTTTTTTTTTTGGTCGTCAAGTCTGTCAATCAAAACCAAATCAAAACTGAAGTACACATAAGTAGATTACAATGGGTCTTGGTCGGTATAAATTTTCTTGCTCTGCACATCGACTGTGAAGCTTGTCACCCCGACCGCAGGTTCGGTGGTAGTAATCTTGGCCAAGTTCTACAGCCCTCGTTCTGTGCAAAAAAAAAAATGCATTACAAAGTTTATCTGAGACTCATATGAAGCTTCTGCAGTCCCACTGAGCTAAATCGAGTTGCTATCTTTCAAAGTTACGGTGGATTTAGTACAAATTTAATTCCATACGGCTATATGGCTAGCTCCCGGATTTAGGGTTTTCAGTTGCCTGGGTAGCAGAAAAAAACATGCAACATAGTGTTTATACAATTAAAATATATAGTCTTATAATCGATCGTTTGAAATGCATTGGAAATCAACCAATTATTGACTAGAATTGATGAATGTCCCATCAATAATAAACACTGTACTGTTTTTAAATGTTAATTGTCCTTGTTAGTTTACTTTCATGGCAAACACATTCAGTTTTTAAGAACTTTTGCATATTATTGTCTGGATATCAAGTTATAGCTTGGCTAAAAAATTGTTAAGGTAAATTTTGCAAATGTGTCAAAACAGTTAAAAAAATATTTCTTCACCTTTTTCATGCTGCTGTTTAATAGACAATTTGCAGATAGCTAGTGGTCTAAACAAACATGAACATTTTATGACATTACTGTAGATTTGTTCGGGAGTTTATCAGAAGCAGGGAACAAAACAGGGTTCCATCTATCTTACATACACACCTTAGCATTTCGTGAGCTGACACAAAGTGCGTTTGAGGAAAGAGAGGTGATACATTGGATCTGGCAGCTCGATATGAGCCTACGGTCACCAGGTCCACACCACTGACCAGCATCAAAGACGTGCACGTATTCAGACATACACACGCACCAAAACAAATTGCCTTGCATGTATCTATTATTCTGTTTCAACACAATCCCTCCCCTTCTTTACCCTACAAACAACACACCACGGGCCTCATGCTCCCTAGCTATCATATCTCCCCATTCTCCTTCACACACAGCTGGTGTGGCTGAAGGACACAGGGACTTGAGCAGGAGCGCGATATTGATGCAGCTTTTCTGAACGCTGCAAATGAGCTCGTGCTCCAGAAGTTGCATCTCTACAGTACAGCAGGCCCGTACACGCCAGCCTGAATTTTGCCTAACAATGATAATTTGTTGAATGGAGTCAGGCTTCTGTGACACTAATGAAGATTGATGGCTTTTACAGTATGTGCACTTACAGACGCTGGAGGGGTGTGTATAAATGCGCACTGCGGGCTAACCCAGATCCTGTGTTCTTTGTGTGAGGAGGTAGAGACAACTCCTTCTCCCCCGTCTCTCTCTCTCCCTCTCTCTCTCTCTCTTACACACACATGCAGGCATACACTTACTCATACCATGTACAATACTGAATGTCTGCCAGTTGCCTTGAAAACAGTATGATGCACAACATAAAAATGTGCTATGTAAGAGGGAGAAAAGTGATTGATTTCTGCCAGGCTTTGATGTGCTTTGAAATGGATCATGGGAGACCCCAACGATACACAGGTTTGTGGAAAGCGAGTGGATTTAGAATAAATTTTCTGATATGAGCCCTTCATCGTGTTATTTTTTTTAACATGAAGCTTAACGTTTAAACATTAAAGTCAAACTTAAGTCTTAAGTCAAACATTTACATACAGATCGGCTACAGGCATTCAAACTCAACTTTTCACACATTTCCTGTGTTACCTGTAGGTCTTCTTTGTTTCCAAAAGAGCCCTTTTTAGCTAAACCATAACTTGTTTCAGCTCTATTTACTAGATTAGATTTTCATTAAGTCAAACGTATACATAACATTTGGTGCTATTTGTTGGCAGGCATCAGGGTGGTGTAGTGGTTACTACTGTGACCTCATGCCTCCAGGGTTAAGGATGCGCATCCTGCCTTTGGGTCTGTGTGCATGGTATTCTCTCTGTGCTTGCTGAGTTTACTCTGAGTTCTCTGGTTTCTTCCCCCCATTGTCCAAAGACATAAAGAGTAGGCTAATTGGAATTTTCAAATGGTGGCATTGCCCTTTGACTGCATAACCCCAACTTCCACAAGCTTCTCACAAGGTGAGAACCTGTATCACAGGTTTTGGGTCTCAGTGCTCGGATATGGTTCTACATTTCAGTCAACAAATTTCCGAAGAGATTCAAGGCTTTGTCATGGCCACACCAATACTTTCATTTAAGGCATTTTGCTTTAAGGTGTGCGTGCTATCATTCCCCTGCTGAAAGACACAGTTATGAACCTGGTAACAAACCTGGTAATTAACAGATTAGCTGAATCATCTTAAGCAGAAACATCACAAAACTTCACTGGTCCTCCAGGACTGGAGTTGAAAAGCCCTGTCTTAAGGCATTGCTTTAGTATCTAGATAAACTTTCTTCTATGTGATGGCATCTATTTTCTGAAGTGCATTAGTTCCTTTTCCAGGAAAAACACCTCATGCTTCACAATTAGTATGGTGTTTCTCAGATTAACCTCACCCTTTTCACACCGTGCCTTGCAAAAGTATGTCTTTTAGGGTATGTCTCTACTAGCTTTGCACGTCTAGAGTGAAATTCTTGCACATTCTTCTTTGCAAAATAGCTCAAGCTTAGTCAGATTCGAAGAAGAGTGTCTGAAAACAGCAGACACAGATAGGTCTGGATTTTGACTGGGTCAAAACATTCCATTGTAGCTCTGGTTGTATATTTAATGTTGTATTCCTGCTGAAAGGTGAACCTCGACCCCAGTCTCAAGTCTTGCAGATTTGAACGCGTCTTCAAATCCATCCTCCCATTAACTCTGACCAGCTTCCCTGTCCCTGCTGAAGAAAAACACCACAACATGATGCTGCCACCACCATGCACAGTGTTAGTTTCCACCACACATACTGTAGCGATTTGCATTTAGGCCAAAAAGATCAGTTTTGGTCTCATTTGACAGAGCACCTTCTTCCACATGCGTCCTGTGTCCCTCACATGGCTTGTCACAAACTCCGAATGGGACTTCTTATAGATTTCATTCAACAATGGCTTTCTTCATGCCACTCTTCCATAAAGGCCAGATTTGTGTAAAGCATGACTAATAGTTGTCCTGTGGACAGATTCTCCCTTCTGAGCTATGGATATCTGCAGCTCCTCCAAAGTTGCCATGGGGCTCTTGGCTGAAAGCCCTTTATAATTTTCCTTCCACTTCACAATTGTGTGCCACTTTGTGTTGGTTTATCACATAAAATCCCAATAAAACACATTTACATCTGTGGTTGTAATATGACAAAATGTGGAAAAGTTCAAGGGGTAGGAATACTTTCGCAAGGCACTGTACATAACACTGATCATTAAGTGATCAATTTCTGTTTGAATTGACTCCTCCATAAGACTAGGTGTTGGTCTTGGCATTTAATACCAGTCTTGAAATAAGAGCTTATATCTTACACAAGATCTTCTGAAGCCATGGCAATGTAGAGTTCAGGTGAACCTTTCAGACCAAAGTTGCTTCATTCTTGGGAGTTGTATTATTTATGTCTCGTTCTATGTCTCGTCTGAGCTATGCTATGCCCAGGAGGTTCAAATATTTTTAGGTTTGCATACAACCTGGTACCTTCACAATGCCTTTGATTGTTTGGAAATTGCTCCTGGGGAGGACCTGGACTTGTCAAAGGTCAAGAGTCTTGGTTGAGTTGCTTGGATTTACTCATCGTATCACTGGCAAAAACACGCTGGCCTCCATACAGCTGAACAGGAACTCCCAATGAACTCCTAATTATGATAACAGGACAGTCAGGAGAATCTGTATATCATTATAGAGATGGTCAACTTAGTGTATGTAAACTTCTTAAATAGTTAAATTAAAACTGAAATAAATCTGTTTCTAATTGGCTGTTTCGAATTTGTAAAAGATGAAGGCTGAAAGCAAGTTACCTAGATGTATGTACACTTTTAAGCTCACATACTGTATACCATAAGTAACACTGATGCAAGTTCATGCAAGGACTGCAGCAGCTCATGTTTGCAGATCCCTTAGAGGAACATGGTGTTAGAGAGGCAGAGATGCCCATGAGACCATGTATGAGCTTAAGGGGCTTACGGCCACACACATGCATAGTCAGGCCAGCTCGCTCTTCTAGGCAGGTTGGAACCATAAAGTGCCAGCTGGGCTAGGCTGAGGGATTGCATGCGACGTGCACGGCTGCCCAGCACTAAAGCTCCTCTGCTGTTAGAGCTGAGGTACCATGCATGTGTGGTCATGTGAGTTTTCCAGGTTGGAGTGTGTCCAAATCTACCATCTGAAGCAGTTTTCTCACAGATGCATGCATACCTGCTGGCAGCAAGCTGAGAACCAGGTCAGGTAGGTGTCAATAGGATCTTAGGCTCATCTGCGGAGTCTTCAGTGCATCACAGTGTGTCTGCACATTTGTTATTATTTATGTGCTAGAACTGGTGATGAGGAAAAGACTAAATATGTTACTGATGCTGTTTTTTTATTATTATTTCCCTGTTTGCAAATAATGAAAGTTAGCTGCAACTGAAGAGTGCATTGTGAGCTAGTGAATGAGTGAGAGATCGGAAATCTATGCTGGGATAAAAGTGAGAGGCCCAGCAGGGAACTGTCGCTCTTCATCGGTTGTCCTTTCTCCAGCATGAGCTATCGCCTCAACTGAGAGTGACAGCATGCATACCTTAGTGATGTCAATAAGCGGCTCAGCCTTCTGCAGGTGTAACAAAGCATAGCACGTGTTTTACACAAACACAGACGCGTAAAAGGACAGAGAAATCAGAAAAAAAAACATTTCAAAAGAGATAGAAACATAAAAGATGTGATAAAATTGCACTTCCTCCATCATCGTGAAAGATTTTATGACAAGGGTCGACAAAAAATAGCACAATTTTTACACTCAAACAAAGGATAAAAAAACTAGTATTGAGTCTTAAGAGAAAAACCCTGCTGCATCTGCTGAACTGATTTAAAATCAAAGAAATGTGAGTGATCAATTGGGCAGTCATTCCTGATGTGGGTTTCTGCCAGATTTTTGATTAATTGTTATGCTAGCAGTGATCGAAAAATTAATTATTAAAAAAGTACAATTGATGGTCAAAAATGGTTTGTTTCTTAAGTTGCAGTTCTTATCAAAATAACACACTATACTGTAGCACAATAACTGTAATACTCTATTTTTGTACATACTGAACAGTTGCTCATTATTTTCTCATTTTTCTTACCGAAAATTCATCAGTGGTCATATTTAGTGGTCTGAGGGCACCTATTCTGTTTTGTGACATTGATTCTGTTACACTGTCACTTGTCAGTTTCTCCTGTATATCTCCTGTCTTTATTATTTTTAATATTATTGGTAAAACACTGTATGCATATGAAATTCATTATAACCTATACGACAAATATAGGAGTCAAGATCTGTATAGGAGTCAAAAATAAGTTGTAACCAGTTATAAACATTGCAATTATACATGTGAGTATTCTTGCTAGTGCAAAACATTTATTTTATAATTATGAATACAAAATCATATATCTGTATTATGCATATACAGTATTTACTAACTATATAATGCCCTACCAATGGACATCATTACTGACCGAGGTTGAGAATCTGCTCCAATCCTGTCCTATCGCTAATGTTACAGCCTTGGTTTTATCCATTTAGGCAATATAACCCTACAGCCTTGGCATTTTCTCCCAGTCACCACTATTGCTCTAGCTTCTCACTGTCCTTTCTTTGCATGATATCTGTCACTTGGTGTGATCACATGTCTCACCGCTGCTCTTTTGTGCACCTTATCTATTATTTCACTGTCTTGTTTGGTATTTTGTACTTGTTCATTTGTCTGTATGCCACAGAATATTATCTCTGTTCTATACCTTGTACTCAAACTTGGATATGGGACTGCCCAGCTCTTATACATATAATCTATACATACTGTATAGGAAATATATGCACAGTAGACAGAGTTAGGTCGAAAAACAAATGAAGAAACATGGGGACAGACAGGTGGAACACAGGCAGAGATGTCGATGTCAACATGTTGCCCTGTGCGTGTTTGCCCTCTCGCTGTTGGTAAATTGATATGTTTGTTATGATTATCGGAAGTCGTTGCAGAACGCGGATAAGAGCGCGCGCGCGTATGCCGTTACTCCTGCGCGTACAGTTGTAATCGACTGCGCGTGCGAGTTCCCAGGATAAAAGTGGCGCTAATGGGAGACCTGGACACACACACACACACACACACACTCCTTCACTCTCTCACACACAGCAGGATGAAACGGTATAAATCGAAAGAGCATTCGTGCAGCTTCTTCTTCATATTATTCTTCTCTCATCACCGTCTTACTACTACATAAAGCGTCGAAACGCTAATTGGCGTCATATTCGACCGTGTCACTGACAATTACCTCGTACAGTCTGGACTAGACTGCTTCAAATAAAAGCTCCTAACAGCGTAAAAAAAAGAGCCATTTACTGCGGACTAATTGTGTCCCTCTCTCAGGTACGCAAACGGGACAGGTTTCTGTCAGACAGACGCACCGAAGCGTCACCAAGCTGCAGGGTTTTATATCTCCAGTACACCATGAAAAACGTTAACTCTTACCTGCACAGGACACCGAGGCTTCTTTACAGGGCGTTCATTTCCCCGAGGAAACTTTTCTCTTTTTTTTCTGTTCCTCGAGGAACGCCTCTCCGTCAACAAAATCGATCTGCGGCTACTTTTCTTCCTCCTCGGCGTCTCACAACACAAATTCGTCTACTTCAGACGCGCGCGCGCGTGCCGGTGAGCTGCGGAAAGATAAAGAGACGGAGTGCTCCAGCGTGAGGGACTGGGCTCCGGGTGTACAGACTCTAAGCGGAGTGTGTATGAACGCTAACTGTGTCTGTCTGACAACAAAAAAAAAAAAACAGGGGAGAGAGTCGGAATGAGCGCGAGGTCCGCTCCCCGAGCGGCGTGAGGTGACGGAGACTGGAAGCGACCACTGGCAGCGCGGGAAATTGGCTACAGCAGGTTGCGCGCGTGCGTGCGCGTGTGTGCGAGTGTGCACGGGCGTGTCTATTCGACACATCTTACGATCATTTCTATAATCATGTCCTGCTGCATAACTTCTCTCTAAATGTTATTACGAATAATGCAAGATACTTGATGGAAATATTTACAGAATATTTGTTTGCTTTTTTATTTATACCGGTCAGCCCTAATACTCAAACCACTGATATGAAGTCATTAACAACGATTATTTCGTTAAAGTGGCACGGGCATTGTGGCCTATTGGTAGGTTTCTTGCCCGCCATGTGGAGGGCCCAGGTTCAATTCCCAGCCACTGGATACAGTGCCAGTCTATCCCAAGTCTGATTAAAAGGGGAGGTAAGGCCCGGGCTTAATTCACACCCAATGTCCACACCCTGGATAAAGTGATGATCCCAAGCCCGGATAAAATGGGAGGGTTCCGTCAGGAAGGGCATCCAGCGTAAGACCTGTGAGAGAAGTTTCGTACAATGACACAGTAGTGAGGTGACCTGGTGACAGGGTCAGTGGCGTTCAATGTTCATTGAAGTTTCAATAACACAGACACTCTCAGCTGAACTGTACTGTAGCAATGCAGAAAAGTAAAACTACAGGAGTCAGAACACACGTGCATCGTAGCTTGCTGTCAAACTGGCAGTCAGAGTGTCCATGCTGACCCATGTTCACCACCAAAAGCACAATGGGGCAAAGAAAGTAGGTGGCCTGGTCTGTTGCATAACATATTATACATCATGTGGAAGAACGGGTACATGTGTGGCTCTTAACTAAGAGGAGATGGACTGGTACACCATGATGCACTAGTAGGGGAAAGTGGGATAATGCACCCTGTCATACTACAAAAATGGGTCAGCAATGGTAAATTGCCCAGAGCTTGGGCCGATCAAGCTTCTTTGGAATGTGCTGGACAAAGAGGCATGATCCACATAGGCCTCACCTTACAATTTACAGGACTTAAAGGATCTGCTGTTAACGTATTGGTGCCAGAAACCACAGCACATCTACAGAGGTCCTGTGAAGTCATGCCCCAATGGGTCAGAGTCGGATTGACGGTATAGGTGGGACCCACAATATTTCATTACACTATATCAAATAAGTGTGAAAATACTTAAACATAATAATTAATTGTTTAACATTTTGAATATGTTTATGATTTTTCACCAGTTCTATGTCTTTGTTTAAATGTAAGCAAATTTAAATATACAAAAAGTCAGTTTTCATCATGCCTGATCTTTTCTATTGAAGCATGAGTTCAGATGACACTCTGATATAAAAAATATTTTTTACAACCTTGTGAAGTCAATATCAGCTATTATTAAAGCAAAAAAGACCATGTACTGGGGAAACTCTGTAATTCAGTTATATCAAAGATTTGAAAGTATTGTGATACAGTAAAAAGGAATGCTAAATAGAGCCTCTATCAGTATAGTGGCCTTATACTTTTGGACCCCATTCCATATACATTAAACACTTCTTTAAGAACACATTTATAACTTCACAGTTACATAAATATCTAATCAGACAATCATGTGGCAGCAATGCAGTGCATACAATCATGGAGATACAGGCTATCAGCTTCAGGGTAATGTTCACAACATCCATCAGAATGTGAAAAACTCTATGACATGCCATAATTGTTGGTACCAGATGGGCTGGTTTGAGGATTTCTATCTCTGCTGAGCTCCTGGGATTTTAATACACAATAGTCTCTAGAGTTTACTTGAAATTGTGTAATAAAGAAACACATCCAGTGCGCAGCAGTTCTGTGGATGGAAATGTGTTGTTGATTAGTGAAGTCAGTGGAGAATGGCCAGACTGGTTTAAGCTTACAAAAAGGCTACAGTAACTCACATAAACACTCTGTACATTTTCAGTAAGCAGACATTTCACATCAGAATGCGCAGCACATCGATGAAGCAGATGGGCTCCAACAGCAGATCACATTGGGTTAACGCACTCATTAAAACCAGACACATTGTGGACACAGGCTGACCAACATTGCCTTGTTAAAGACTGGAAAATGTAGTCTGGTCTGATGAATTTCAAGTTGTTGAGGTACAAGTGGTATATGCAGAATTTGGTTCCAACAGCATGAATCCATGTGTCAGAAAGCAAAAGTAAAAAAAAAAAAGCAGTAAGCTAAAACTGGTTTCATGAACATGATGATGAGTTCATTATTCTGGATCTGTTACAGGTTCTGAATCAATACAACACCTTTGGGACGTGGTAGAACAGGAGATTCACAGCATGAACATGGGCCTGAAAAACCAGGAGGAATTGCATGATGCAGTAATGTCGCCATAGACCAGAATAACAAACGAATGTTTCTAAAATCTAGTGGAATCCATGCCACATAGAATTAAGATTTTTTTTATTTTAAAGGAGGCCCTATTTAAGATTAGTATAGTGTTCCTTATGAAGTGTTCAATCTACACATACATACTGTATTCAACGGTTAAACTCACATAAAGAGAATTTTTGCAGATACAGTCACGGAAGTTAGTTGCAACTCATTTGCTGATTAAGACCAGAATATTTTGTTAAAGTGGGTTACCAAACTTTCCATGTTCTTTTCACTTGTGATCGTCCCACGGGTAACTTTTAGTGCATATTTGTATCTGATAATATTTACCTTTACAAAAGAGTTAAGATACATAATTACATGATGTACCTCTAGGACACTTCTAGATTTAAGATTCAAGAATTTTATTTGTCACATAAATGGTTGTACAAGTACAGCGGTAGAAAAATGCAATTGCAAGAACTCCAGACTGTGCAGAAAAAAAGTAAAATTTTATATTTTATTTTATATA
>JAQMYK010000002.1:18262490-18285170 GCA_030014345.1 Clarias buthupogon
TATATCCACTCTAATAAGAATAGAAATTAATATGTACAACAACCTAGAATATAAATATAGTAAAATAAGTTGAACCTTTATTTAATGATATTTTAAGTTTTACTTTCATTATTTCCAGGAAAAATGCACAGTAAATGTAAAAAAGAAAAAGAAAAAAAACTTTTGAGGTTACTACAGTACATTCATGTAAGAAACATCTATTCATTGTCAAACACCAGTCTTGGGAGTGCTTATCACTGGTCCATCATAGAACACTGAGTGCAAGGTTTTTGCTGTCCATCACAGCATAAACATTATATTAACTAATGAACGTTTATTATCATCGTGTGACATTCTGGGTGTTTTTGCTTTTACATGAGCTAATATGGCTGATGCTTTTGAAGCAATTTACAATTGCTGATAAAACTGAGCAGTTGCGAGTTAAAGATCTAACATAGGAATATGGTACAGTGATCAAAATTCTTCCCCATTGATTATTTTATATAATTTTTTAAAATTAAAATAGGTATTAATTTACCTCTTGCAAAATAAGGTCAAGTGTACAACAGCTCTTAAATATAACTTGACACAGCACAGTGAAACGTTTATAAAATTACAATCCTTGTTTTTGTTTACATAATTGTTTGGTATTACAATAAACACCAGTTTCAGGTGTAGGATAATCACTTTAGAATAGTCCACAGATGATATTGCTGGAACAATGATTCAATACATTGTGGGTTATTAGGCGAGGTAAATATTACACTAAAACAAACACCACAAAGTGTATTTCTATACAGTGAAACCTCGGATTGCGAGTAACGCGGTTTGCTTGTGTTCTGCAAGACAAGCAAAGATTTTAAATAAATTTTGACTTGGAAAATTAGCAAATCTTGTTTTACGAGTACAGAGTATCATGTATCACACATGCGCTTCTTGTTTTGACGCAGAACGTCACGTGATCACAACTGAGCCAATGGTTTTTCTCTCTCTTGTGCTGCAGAATTGTGGGTAATCATCTTTCCTGATGGGTCTTAGTGCGCGTCTCTTACTGGTATAATCAACATCCTGCACACGTGTACTGTTTACTGTAACACTGTGACCACGTGTGTGGGCGTAAAACATATTTTATTTTGTGTCTGTATGCGTGTGTGTACAGTGCGCGTGTAAAGCAAAAGCAAGTCTCATTAGAGAGGTTAAAAATCTATGTTCTCTCTCTGCTCAAGGCTCAGCCTGCTCTTCGTGTCTGTGTGTGCGCGCATCATTGGACACCGTGCCACACACACACAGACCCCTCCTACTCTTGCCTTCACAGACACACAGACACACCACTGCGCCCCTCGGAGGCCTGAGTTTCCATTATTTCTCATGGGAATTCTTCAATTTGGTTTACAAGTGTTTTGGAATACGAGCCCGCTTCCAGAACGAATTATGCTCGTAATCAAAGGTTCCACTGTATTGTGTAGTTGTAGAATTGTCTCACCCCAGAAGGGTGAATTTTAGGTGAAATCGAAACCCTGCTCACCTTATAGTAGAATATATAAAACAAGGAACCTGGGGAAAAGCTGATGAACTTAAAAGGAAAGGACGGGCTAACAATGGTACAGTATACTGTCCAATTTTGTATGTTGCCTCCATTTGTATTATTTCCAACAGTTGTTTTTGCCATCACACACTAAAGAAAACATTTGTTGAATCCAAGATAAAATTGAAACATGAGGTTTTAAAATGAAGTATGTTTATTTAAACTAAAGTCTTTGTTTGCCTAATAAGTATAAATGACACCACCGTCTGTTATGTAGGTTATACTTAATTAAGTGCATCATTTGGAGAAAATGATATAAAAAATTTGTTGCCCCAATTGTAAGAATAAAAATGCTAAAGGCCTGTTGACTATAGGGAGAATAAGGTATTTAACCTCAGTGTTTATAGTACTGTAAGTTCAAAGCACTTTTTTGTCTATTTGAAGATTAGCCACCTTTTGTTTTTGTTCACAGCACCATCTTTTCTAATTATGTGTGCTAATGCATCTGTAATGATGCCTCTTTAATAGGCCTGAGGAGGAGACATAATGGAAATGAGATGCAATTACAGACTATAAGTAGGGTGTTATTGTTGAGGGTTTCCCCATTGCTTTAGGTCAAACAACGGTGTGACTAATTGTCCAGTATCTGGAATGGTTTCAAAGGTCTATGACTCAGGAATATTCAAATTGAAGACATCAGCCACTTAATAAAAAGGGAGCAGTTTAAGAAATACTGTTAAACAGTACCATATCCAGAATCCTCAAAGGTTCTTTGTAGACCACTATAATAGGTAATTTACCTATAGTGTGTTAGGCTAAGAATGCTCAATAATTTGAGGAAGCATTAAGGAACCATTGAATAATAAGTTACATGTGTTTTTGCATACATTTTCCCTTTTGTTCAGAAATTGTGGGTGGAAATAAAGTTTTACTGAGGGCTCACAGTTGCCTTAATAGTACCAGTTGAAAGTTTTGGCGTAGGTAAGCCGTGATTGAATTGCCTGTGTTTAGGTTTGCAAGGGTTTTCTGTGAATTCTCTGGTTTTCCCTTCTACTGTCCAAAAACATCAGGAAAGGCAGACTGGCTATGTTTACTTGTGCCAAGTTGTGAATGTGTGATTGAATGTCTGTGTGCATGGTGCCCTGAGATGAACTGGTCTCATCCGATGTGAATTCCCTTGTTTTGTGCGCAGTGTTTCTACTGTAGGATAAGCTCCAGTTCCACTGTAATTTCTTCTAGCATGGTTTAATGATTGGGTTGAAGTTTGAAAACTTATGGATCTCTGTGACAATGGGCACTTATGTCATGCAGTCTGTTGAAGTAGGTCTGTCTACCAGTTAGAGACAGTATGAGACAGGCAGAAGGTGTTCATTAGAAACAATGTCAGAGTGCCAGCTGGTGATTTTGCAGTCTAGAGACAGGCCTGCTTCCATATCCATTCTGCACATCCTCTTTTCATGCTCTGTATAACAATTTCTATAACAATTTCTCTTCTTTTGTCTTTGCATACTATGTAACCAGTTCTACTGTCCAAATTAGTTACTAAATAAATTACACTATGTATATTTTAGTTACAGGAAATATGTATAAGACTACCACTCATAAATAGGCACATATGTGTAAATATGGCAACACACAGGAACACATAAACACACTAGTAATTTATATTTTCCCTATATATATGGATACGTTACAAAACAGGAAGGACAGCACAAAAAAAACAGCTTCTTTGCCACGCAAAAGAGCTTCTACCAAGATATCAACTAGTAAACTGGGAAAGAAAACAAAGGCAAATGCAATACAAAACTGGTATTACGAGGAGCCATGAAATATTACACTGTTTGGGTGCAGGTCGTTCAATATTTCACCCCTCAGTCCTATTCCGGTACCAGTGCCAAATGCTGTATATTTATGAGCTGAAGTTTGTCCTCTGACTCTCAATGAGAAAGGCAATGTGATCCTCTCGCTGCATCTGTGCTCCCTGCTATTAGATTTCCACCGATGCGCTTAGAGAGTGAGTAAGCACCGGTCTGCTCAGAAGCAGATGGAGCACATACAAGGTGTATCAGTGAAGGCATGGAAAAGGGAGGAAAAGCATCTTCTGAGTCTTTATATTCTGTGGAGTTTATGAGAGTGAGATATCAAGGTGGGATGGGACGCAGTAGCGTACTACCCGCTGCTTCCCTGTTCTGAAGAACAAGAGCTGGCGTCAGCAGTAATAAAACTGAACACGTTAAAGACAAGGACATTTTGGGAAGGTTCTCAGGTCCTACATAACACTTATTCAGCAGTCTTACCACAGAGCTAGATAACAAACATTGATGCTAAGAGTTATTATTCTTTTAAATGCACCATTGCAGTGTTGAGCTTTTTATTGCATATTTCGGTTTAGTTCTTTTTTCCACCCAGAACAATGAACAGTGGGTGTAACTTTATTAGAGCATATTAAGCCTCTTCATTGGAAGTGATTCAGGATTTTGGGGCAAATTTTAGCAGATCTAACTTAGTCACAGTTTATGATGATTGAATGAAAGGGGAAGAGGATCATCCGCTGCATTTTGATTAAAATGATTACTTATTTAACGGTATTCACCAGGCTTTAGTGATAATTGGTGTCACTGAACTAAATGCACACGACCTTTGTTATTATCTTCCCAGTCCCTATTAACAACAGCTGAGAGGAAGATGCATTATACACTTAATTGTTTAATCAAATGTGATTAAATCTCAAAATGCAAATGAGCTCATTGTTGAACCAGATTTTATTGAATTCTAAGTGATTAGCTTGCTTCCTTTTGAATAGGGCAAATTAGTCGAATTCAACCTTTTTCTTCTTAGCATTTACACATTTCATTTAGTTACAAAAAGGTGTGATGCACACTGTATGTGGGGAGTTAATCTTTCGAATTTAACAGTTGCATTGTAAGAGAAGTAAGATTGAGAAATGAGACAGAAATGCAGCAATTTTCAGCTTTTTTCATAGAGAATGGTATGTCATAATTTGGCCCTTTTTTCCCCTCTTATGGACATAACTTTTTAGTTCCACATCTTGGTAAACTTTATTTATTTATATCCAACAATGTTTTTTTTTTTTTTACATTTTAAAAAAAATTATTATTCAAATAGTTTGACTGCACAATTATATATAAGTTAATATAATTATATATATATATATTATATATAAGTTTTTCAAAAGATGCAAGAGGCATTGTAAACCGACAGAAAATATTTTGTACATTGTTTTATGGTGTCATGATGGTGTTAAAAAGCACAAATGCCAAAATATTATGTAAGAATTTGGTTTGGTTATATCAGTAAGAGTTTTAAATCATTTTACAAAAACATATCACTTCTCCTCCCGCAATTTTTGTCACAATGGGGAAATCAGACTGTAGTTGTATTTGTATTTAAACTATAATAATATTTTAAGAGGGTTCGATTCCCGGCCAGGTTTGATTCCAGCCTCTGTGTGAATGGATTTTGCATGTTTTCTCCGTGCTTGGTGGGTTTCCGCTGAGTGCTCCGGTTTCCTCCCACAGTCTAAAGACATGCAGATTAGGTTACCTGGCGTTCTCAAATTGCCCGTAGTGTGTGAATGAGCGTGTGTAGTGCGTGTGCCCTGCGATGGATTGGCAACGTGTCCAGGGTGAAAACGGCATGTAAGGTATTTCTTCATGTGTGTTACAGTAACTACCATGTGATGCAACATGATTAACAGTTAAAAAATGATGTTGTTGGCTGGCTTTGTGTGTCTTGGAAGAAGGACATATTTGTTCCGCCCTATTTGGTTGGTAGCATTCATGTGAAAGGGGAGTGCTAGGTGGGAACTGGCAAGTCCAAAAAATGAGGGTAAATATAAAAACTATGGATTAATGTACAATTTCAGTCCATTCCAGATGTTAACAAGCCTTATTTTATGAGGAGACTTATACAATTCAGTATTTAGCCATTTCTTGTGTAATGACTGTACCACAAACATAACAATAATACTGTATGCATAAAGGATTCAAAAGGGATATATAGGCATTTTATGGAACTAACGGCAGGTTAGTAGTACTCTATGGTAATAGGATGATGTTTCTTTCAGTAAGAGGCAATAGTGACTGTCAGGGAGAAGGAGGGTATTAGGTGAGAGAAGGGCAAAAGAATGAGAGAGAGAGAGAGAGAGAGAGAGAAAGAGCAATGTGACAGGAAGAGTTAGCTGGAGGGAGATATGACGCATACTGCACAGCTGGCTCTTAATTGAGTTTTCCCTTCTTTTTTTTTAGTCAGCATTTTTGCAGCTGTTTTACTAAGATGAATTAAAAGCTGATACACAGCGTGTTTCCCCATAGATACCGATACACAGCCTTCCCCAGCCACGTGCCTTCACTTAGCTTAAACCAGGCTCTGAAACTTTGGCTCCCCTCAGCTAATCAGTCTTCCAATGATTAATATGCTCAGTTCATTTGAACAAACCTGTTCACAGTGCACATTTGAGCACATAATAGATGAAACTCAGAGAAAACGTGTCTTTGCTTCTATATACTGTAGTTCTATGGACCTTTATGTTAATTTTTCGCAAATATGGCATGTGGTTTCCTTGTTTCAAGTATGATTGTTTATCATGAATACTGTCATTTTTGTTTTTATATACAGTATACAGTATACTGTATCCATAAGTTCACATGCAGTTTCAGGTTGTAACAGATTGACATGCATGCAACTTGTGATAATTTTTTTTTGTAACTGAAGGCAATAAACCAATCATTGACATTTACAGAAGACTTCAAGGCCATTATGGCTCCGAGGCTTTTAGCTGCAGCAAGACACTTACTTGAACGGTAGAAACATTTTAATGAAGCCGAATGTCTGTGAATGATGATCCTGGCCAAGGTGGCTCGAAGACCATTGGAGTCGTTCACGTGAACATTCAGAGAGTGGAACGCCCGACCCTTGAAAACTGATATATAATTTGTCAGCAAGTTGTAGAAGAGATGCATCTGTCTGTGGGAACTGCACACATAATCATTCACAAACAACACTCTCATATTACAGGAACTCGGTTGGGAGTTGCCACATCCCCCATACTGACCTAATCCAAAAAAACTCCAAAAGATTTCCATTTGTTTGGGCCATTAAAAAAGTTTCTCTGAATAAACTGAGAAAACTTTCTACCTTGATGGTATCCAAGCAGTAGTGAAATGCTGGGTTAGTGCATTAGTGTAGGAGGGGATTATATAGATAAATAAAGGTAGTTTTATTCTCATACCCATGTTCTGTTATTCTGCACAAACAAAAGTCCTGGTAGACTCATATGATCTTGTGTGAAATAAAACCTGTAAGGAGGAGTATGAATACTCTACAGTAAGTTCTTCAAATATATAGCAAATAGAGCAACCGAAAAGAAAAGTGAAAACGTCTTAATTTGATCAAACCTATAACTAAAACACTCACATTTGGGAAACTAAAAAAGTTATGAAGTCCATTTTTTTCCTGTGTACTGTCAGGTATAAAATTCAATTTGCACAGTACCAGTGTGCCAAACAATACTTTCTGAGCTTCAAGCTTATTTTGTAGCTAGCCTTTCATGCATTTGTGTGTTGAGGCAGAAAAATCACATTCAAGATGAAATTCATGAACTGTGAAAATATCACATTTACCCCTATTATAATCCCCAATGTCCTTTGTCAAGCTTTACTGGCTTTAGATGTACTCTCAGTCTACAATGTTCTATGCCCCTATGTGTGCATTATTTTGGGTTGTCTCACTGATCCGTCATGCCCTGCTTGGCTATTCTTGAGCTGAGTCCTGTCAGCCTTTCCCCTGGACATCCCAAATGAGAACCAATTCTGCTTCATTTGAGTGATTCCTTCACAGTATAGTTGACATGAAAGAAAAGGGCTGCCTATTAGTTTCTTCAGCCCTGAAGGTAAGAGGAAACCAAAGAAACTGCTTTGGCTTCATCTGCTAATTATTATAACAACATTACCTTGGGATGCATGGGAAGCTATTTGCTTTACCTTTCAATTAATTTCATCAGAATCCCTTGAGAAAGCAGATAGAAAATATGTGTGCATATGTAATTTTGGACATCAAGGCTTTTTTTTTTCTTTTTTTCTTTTGAGGACCTTCGCATCGTGGCCTCGGCATATAAGGAACACACCGCTGATCTACCAGTTTAGCTCATAAGTCTAAAAGAGGACAGACTACTGTGCAGCAGAGCAATGGGATCAAGTGGAGGACAAAAGTCTGGTGAAAAAAAAGAAAGAAAAGGCCTGATAAAGGAGCAGTGAGAGACAAGAGGAGGAGATAGATAAACAACACAGATTGACACACACACCCCAGAGACAAGAGCCAGAGAGAGGAGGAGCACTGACATTAGCCTCTTATCTCTCCCTTTTCTCTCCTTCCTGCTCTCAGGGTCTCATGCTGCGTATTTAAACAATTGGTCAAGCTCCAGAGGACAGTCTTGAATAAGGTACAGGGGAATTTGAAGACTGGTGTTTATGTCTGTATGTGATCTGTGCATAAGATGGGGTTCTGTTTCACTGCTCAACTATTTAATTACTCTTTCTCACCAGCAATGACTTTTTTGGCTTCCTAGCTTTATTCAGATGATGCAAATAATGAAGAACATGTACCTACAACCACGTGTGACATCTGTCCTCAGAACGAGAGTGACGAAATAGACATAGGTGTGCTATTTTTCAGGGATTTATAGGTTAACACAAGCGCAATAAATGGAATTGTGTTTTTGTTTTTTGGTGTGGTGCAGTGAATCTGTCATTTATTATAAACAAAGGAATTCTTGTCTTGTCCAGTTGAATTGCACAAAAGGATGTGCTCATATTGATGTCAGGATGAAATAGATGCCTCCAAGATTGGATTTCTGTAATGAATTCAGTGATGGCATGGATTTATTCGAAAGAGTGTCATTTATTTTGTCACAGGTGCCAGATATATTTCAGCACGCATTACATATTTGTAGAATGTTATTCTCACAGTTTGAAGATGCTGTTACTGTATATCCAAACAAGAAAAAGTCATACATGTATAAAATGCCACTTCTTTTAAATATATGGACACATATGATATGATAGATTTGTTTACAGAAATGTATTTTGTTACTTATTACATAGTATTATTACTTTATTATTGTTTGATGAGTAGCATGAGTGCGGAAGTTCTCCATCATGCACAAGGTGCAAGATGGTTTTGACATTTTCAGGGGTCGAGCTCACTGAAGGGCTTCCTGATCTCTTGTTGTCTTCCGCTCTTGGAGCTTGCGTTCCACTCAAAACACCTCGAACGACGCATTTCGGTATCGCCGTAAACTTGCCGAATCATGTCTAACGTCGCTGTGGCAGATTTTACCCGGTTTTACTCAGAATTTTATGTTTACTCTTTGAACCCATGATAAATTTACAGAGGTGATAACAGACGTGGTCAGAATAGCACCAGCTTCTGATGTGCACAGGACGATGTCTTTTGGCACATTGACTTATGAAGGTCGGTGTTCCCTGTGACTTTGCATGCAGCATTGTGCTGTCTGTCATCTGTTGGCACGTTAAAACTTTTTGATGCCACCTCATAGAAGTGCTTTTCTGCAGTTTTTTTTTTCATGTTATTTTGCAGATGCTATTTGTAAAATCAGTATTAATATCAACTTCTAAGTATTTGTCTATCTGTTTTTAGACATGATAAGCATAGTTAAAAAAAATAACTTATATCAACTTCAGCTTCTTTTTACTTTGCAGAAAGTTTGTAAAATCTAATTTTAAATAAAATGTAATATTCTTCAATATAATTACAACTGCAGTGGTGATATACTGTACGTTTGATTTTGGATATGTTGCATTTCAACACAGACATAATGATACACGGATATTGGTAATGAATTAAACAATATTATAATTACATCCATGCAAAGACAAATGGTTCAGTTTACATTTTTTGAACATTTTGTCACCCCTATTAATCTTTGAGTACAGAACAGAAATCTACCCTATTTATCATAGTAAAATAGGATGCCAAAACATAATAAGAAAAAGCACACATCTATCACACAGCACTTTTATAAATAAAAATATGTATATAATCTCTTTTATTTAATCATATTAGTGCTTGTGAGGAGGCAGTACTCTTTTGCAATGTTTTCTTGAAAGGCTGAGAAGGACAAGGTTGCCATGTTGCTGCAACCCTGGACCAAGTGAAGATTAAGTGCCTTGCTCAGGAACATAATGCCAATGGTCAGCAGAAAAGCAGAGAAAATAGAATCTGCCGGGAATGCGAGTCCGTATTTGTTATGCCCTCTCTTATTTACTGATTCACTGCAACACTGAATCATATTACAGAGATGTAAATATTCCCAACATTAGAACGTCACACTTAAAAAAAAAAAAAAAAAAAAAAAAGGAATATGTTGTAATACATATCATATATCGTGTATAAGTGATTGTGGAGAATGAAAAAAAACCTACGATTATAATTTCTTCATTGTCCCTGGTAGTGTTCATCACAGGTGCAACTTTCCAGGATTCTAATTCTAAATTTTTTCTAATAAAGGTCTGAATCAGCTGAGACAAGGAATATGGGCAGCTCAGCAATTTTGCAAGCAGCACATAGACATCTCTAAATAATCTCTATGTGCAAAGATCTATGCCCATGCAATTACCAGTAATCATTTTATTGAATATTGCCTAGTGCAAAATTTTCCTGTATGTCGTTTTCTGTAAGTTAGCATATACAGCCATGTGTAAATGTTAGTGCTTCAGTAAGAACATAATTCTTGTTAAAATCAACCTTAGACAAACAACAAACATCTCATTTGGTCCCACCACAGCATTTCAGTTGGATTAAGGTCTGGACTTTGACTAGGCCATTCCAAAACCTTGATTCTTTTTTTCAGTTATTCTAATTAAAATTTACTGGTGTGCTTCAGATCATTGTCCTGTCGCATGATTCATATTTGCCTCTAGAATATTCTGGCATGCATTATGCAGCCCAGCTCCTGTGACTGTAAAGCATAAATCATCACCCCTGATCATTTATGACAGTGTGTATGAAGATGTTTTTCCTGAAATGCTGTTTTTCACCAATTATGGGGCTGGGCAAACAACTTCACTTTAGTCTCATAGAACATTGTTCCAGAAGGCTTATGGTTTGCTCAGATGCAATTTTGCAAACCTCAGTCATGCTTGCACGAAAAGGCTTTCTCCTGACAACACTTCCAAACTAAACATATTGTACTTGTTCAGTCTTTTTCTAATTGTGCTGTCATGGACTTTTACATTTTATAATGCTCAGTGTGGCCTGTAGGTTCTGAGATGTACCTCTTGGGTGTTTTGTATTTCTCTGAGCATTACTCAGTCTGACCTTGGGGTGAAAGGGCTGGGACGTCCACTCTCGGAAAGGTTGGCAACTGTCTTGAATGCTTTCCATTTTTGAATAATCTTTCTCACTGTAGAATGTTAAACTCCAAGTTGTCTGGAAATGGTTTTATAATGATTTACAGATTGATGTGCAGCAACTATCGTTTCTTTAAGACCGTTGTTGTATCTTTCCCTCTTGGCCTCTTGGCATTGTGTTAACACACACTTGGATGTTTCAGATAAGCAAACTTACACTTCTGCTTTTATAGAGGTCTGCACATCTGCTGATGATCAATTAATCAAGGTTTGATGATTAGCAGCACCTGGCTACAACCTACACGCTTAAATCGTGTGGAAACAGTAAGGTTGTACTTAGTATTGCCCACATGTCTTTTTGTTTTTTTTGGCTTTATTTCTGTTAATGGCACGGTGAAAAAAAAAGTTTTATGTTGTTGAGGTTGTCTTTGCCTAATTTGCCTACAACCCTCTACAATCAAAAGATTTTTATAATGTTTTTACATAGTCATAAAAAACATGACTATGAACTTTTACACATGACAGTAAGCTGCCAGAAGGGAAAATCTGGCACAATTACTATGAAAAAGTTTTTGGATTGAGTTGAATAACTTCTTCATGTGCATGTGCAACATGGCATGATTATCTAACAATTCATTTATGAAGTGTAACAAAATCAAATATGTACATATGTAAACATAAGTGTTTTTTATATTTACATTTTTTTTATTGAACAAATATTTAAATAAAAGTTTTACCTTATTTGTTCTGTATGACGTGTCTTTGATGGCATCTTGATGTAACTATTTGTAATAGTTAAAATTTTTTTTTTTCATTTTTCTATTATAGTATCATGCTACTTTTAACAGTCTGAGATGCTCTAAAGCAAGAGTTTGTATTATTATGACCATTGATACAATTATGCATTACAGTGCACTCATATATGAATTGTAGATATCATTATACACAAATAAATATTTACAGTTTCTGGCCTGGTAAGGACAAGTAACACTTATTATACTCATATCATTACACTTTCATGGAATGTTGGTACAATTTATTAAGCAACTTAACATTAATCATACAATATATCGCCTATTAATCTCAGTTTTAGTAAAATTAATCCAGAGAACATTTCTAAAATCTCTCATGTCCATCTCCTTTCTGGTCTAAAAGGTTTATATTCATACAGTGAATGAGGTTCTCTGACAATCATGGTGATGTTTCATGAAATGAGTATTATCATTTTCTTTTCTTTTTTCTTTTATTCCAAAAAAAGTCAACAGTTCAATTCAATTGATATAAAGTGCAGCATGTCTCTACATGCATCTATGCAGAGACTGATCAGCCAATCAATAGTTCTTCTTTTCTCTCTCCCATCTCCCTAATATATTGAAAATGAAGTTAGAAATATTGATTCAGTATGTAGTTATTCAGGCCAGTGGGAAATTACATAAAAATGTAAATGAAGGCTGCTCCTCTCAGGTTGCCCTGGGGAGGCCTTTGCTGTTCTCAGTTTGCATAATTTGTTATTTGCAACCATTCGCAGATAAAGCATGGCGCTTTATGAGTTGGTCTTGATCACTATTGACTTTCTGGCTAATGCACAGTCAAGCTCTTGTGTGAGGACAATGTGAAGACAAAAAGCAGGGCAGATACACTGAATTAAATTACATTATAGTCAAGTGCTATGCAGATTTGTTCACCTGTGGTTTTCACAGTGCTTTGTTCTGTAATGTGCATGCAGGGACCTGCTGAATGATATACTCTTTGAAGTAGATTATAGCATAAGGGGAATTACCTTGCTATGGTGTGTATGCTACTAATATTTCATTGGTTATTTAACACAACTTAATGTAATAATACATATACTGTACATATACAGCATATATAGTACAGTAATACTCAAATCAGCCATAACATTAAAATCACCTGTCTAATATTGTGTCAGGGCCACGTTTGCCAACAAAACAACCCTGACCTTTTGAGGCAAGAAAAGTAACAAGATGTATTTGTGTTACAAGGTGTGCCGCATATCTGGCACTGAAACAAGCTGCAGATCCTTAACGTCTTGTAAGTTACATGTTTGGGACTCCATGGATTGGACTTGTTTGTCCAGCATATCCCAGAGATGCTTGTTTAGACTGAAGTCTGTGAAATTTGAAGTGAACCTTGAACAATATCATGTTCCTCTAATCATTCCTGAACAATTTTTCCAAGTGTGGTAGGATTCGTTAACTTGTTAAATAGTGCACTGCCATTCGGGACTAATGTTGCCATGAAGGGGTGTACTGCAACAATGTTTAGGTACAGTAGGTGAATGTGTCAACGTAACATCCACATCTTTCCTTGGACCAATTGTGGTAGGTTCTAACTACTGCATCCCAGGAACACCATGATGTTCAGGAGTTTCTCTGACCCAGTCGACTACACATTACAATTTCGTCCTTGCAAAGGTCGCTTTTTTCAATTGAGGTCTAATATATCCTCTTGACAGATGCCATTGTAACAAGATAACCAATGTCATTGCAAATCTGGAGTTTAAATTAGAATAAAATATGTTTTAATCGTAGAAAGCAGAGATCATTGTTAGCATGATTATGAAATGAACATAGACATTATTATTTTTATTTTTTTTGCCATTATAGCCTTTAACCTTTGTGGTTAGTTTTGGGAATATACTATAACAAAACTGACTGCCTGTTGTTTACAGTATGTAGTGGGAACAGTGTACAGTGCTGCAAGGGGCAATGAGTATTTAAAATAAGCTTTAAAGGTAACAAGCTTTATTTAAACAAACCATCTGATTTATGTCAAACTCATTCAGTTAAGAAGAAGAAAGAACAAAATCTGACATAATTCCCCAAAAGGAAGAGTTATCCTCGAATTAAAATGTTTGAGGAATTGCAGACGCAAGTCTGCCATTAATCCCTATTTAATCCACTCTAGAACATGACAGGATTGTTACACTGCAAGAGACATGTTGCGGTAAGGAATTCCACTGGTGCCATTTTCAAATTAATTTCAAACAGAACAAAAGCTTTTCCCCTTTGTAAATCTCTGTTTTTTTCCTGGTAGGAACTCATCTGTTCCTTTGCTTACATGACCATGCTCAGATTTAATTCAGAAAGTATCAGTGGAGACCAGCGTGAGAGTGAAACTGGCTCCTTGATCGCCTTCGTGCAACCCACGTTCTGGACTTAGGAGAGTATCAGCTTGGGTGGAAGGCCTAAACAACAGCAACAACACAGCCTCCTCCCTCTTTCCTGCCTAACTGCATTTCTTAGTTCCACTATTGGAGCAGGCAATGTTCAGGAACCTTGAGTATAGTGCTTAAGGAGTCTGGCTCATGCCTGGTGTTAAACCGTCAACCGTTATGGTGAATTTCTTTAACAGGATTTATCCTGTTCTTTAGCCTTGCAGAGTGTTTCAACAATCAGTCTGATCCTTCTTGCCCAAGACTTGCATAAGTCAGTGTTTGATGCTTAAAAATGTGTCCCTTCATTCATTTGGATTTCTTTCATCCAGGGTGAAAAACATGAGGATGCTAACAATTTCCATCAGTAGCAGGGAGAGGTGGATAATGCACAGTTTCTGTAAACAGTGGGCATACTGAACAGCCAAATGGAGACAAAACAGGCAAATAATTGTAAACATTTATTTGATCAATTCCTTTATTCTAGAAGGCAATATGGAAATGCAACACAGATGACTGAGGCATGTGCAGCAGAGTGAAGAGAAGAACAGCTTATAGAAATATTCATTGGTTTAAAGTCTCACACCAACCACGTGCAGTATGTTGAATTTATTTTTGAGCCCAGACATGAAAACAGACCAGACCCAGGTTTTAGAAATATGTTTTCTTTGACTTTGTGTTACTCATTTTAGTCATTGTTTTGCCAAATCAGTTTCCTATACTATTGTACATCCATGCTTGCTGTCTGATGATAAAATGGTGATAGACCATATATGATAAGTCTTTTTCTCTTAGTGTTCATATTGCTTCATTTAAAAATTTCTTTTCAATGTTAATTCTGTAACGCAATGTGTTCTTTAGCCCCAAACTGAGCTTCTAAACGGTGTACAGTAAGTACAGATCGAGCAAAGCCATAATGCACACCTACAGTAGACAGTGATTGATCAGCCAGGAGATTAAAATTAAAAGAGCCCTTCATTACTTTGCACAACTCTAACAAAGATAATAAATAAAAACCTGACATATATACACAAGTGCACAATCAGCAATGCAACAAGAACAAACTTTTCCTACGTGCTAGTTTGCCAAACAATCTCTACTGTAAAAAAGAGGCTATGATAAATGGCAGGTGATGTGTGAAAGATAATGAACCCCTCATCCCACACATGAAAAAAAAAAAGTAAAGCATCATTTAAAAAAAGATCTAGTTGTATATTCAAATCTGTCTCTGCTAATCCTGCTCATGATTTACAGTGGGGAAAATAATTATTTGATCCTGCTTTACTAAATATTAGAAATAACTTTATTATAACAACCTGTATCTAATCAACTGTTAAAAAGCCTTTAAAAAAAAAACATTTAAATAACACACCTTGGAAATATTAATGCTTCAGAGTTATCTACTAATCCTTTGTGTACAGGCTTAAGAGTTTTATCCTCACAGTTAGTATGTCTTTTATGAAGCACTCAGTTAGAGTTATATTAGGATCTGAGAGCAACTACATATTTTGGTTTCATCATTTAATTGCTATTCTGAATAATTCTGTTTGGTCTGTGGGAATAATAACGATTCAAGTATAATAAAGCTTAAAAAACTCCAGGGTTCAGAAACATTTCACTGGAAGTGCGTGTCTTTAATGTATACCTCATCTTCTTTTGTTGTATTACAACAAGTTGCTCTAAATTGTGTTGCCTTCAACTGTCTAGATTTTGTTAGTCTGTTAGTGTATTTATGAGAACGGATTTGTCCCGAATGTTTTATTATCTACCGGCTTTATGAGTTTATCTGTCTGTAAACCTAGGGAAAATCCTAAATAAAGCCTTCTCGCATTACTGCTTCAACATTACACTCAAGAATTTAAGCTTGTATGTTTTCTGGATTACAAGCAAAATTTACACACAAGCTATGAGAATTCTGTATGAATGTTGGGAGTGCTGTCTGAGGTTTCAGTTGTGTTTGTAGGTGTATTATGAGTGCTGGGCCCAGCTGTCTCCTGGCTCCTGCTGCAGAGGATGAGAGAAATATCCTCTAGATACTGCCTTAATCTTCAGCATGAGAAGCTGTTCATAAAAAGGACTAACTGGAGTTAGCTGCCTCCTGCTATGGAAGGAAGCTCTTCTTGCAGATGGTGTGAGAAACCTGCTTACTGGACTCGCTGTGTTTTCCTGCCGCATGCTATCAGCAGCTACTTCAGACACAAAAAAGTAATGTTTATAGCACTCAGGTATGAATTTACAAAGAAAGTAAACTTCAAGAGAAAGGACATATGAAAGACAGAGAGAAAGCGTAAAAAATGCTATTACACCAACCTACTCTTTTTTAATTCTGAAAAGAAATTAACAGCAAACAGTAATGTTAATATATGCATTGATTTGGTAGCATTTTTCTCATGCGTGCAAATGAATGGTTATTAAATCAGGCCAGCTGCAAAATGATATGAAAGACTTTGTGAAAGCCTATTAAAGTTAAGTAAATTGAAGGAGAGAGTCTTAGAGAAAGTAAAACTGTAGAAGCTGCTGGATGGTTGCAAAAGTTTCTGACCTATTTTTTGAAAAAGGCAAGAGTGTGCCAAAGGAACATCAACATACATCAAAGGCTTCCTTTGAATGCCTTTTTATTCTTACATTGGAAACTCTCTCTTTGTTTCACACACACACGTACACACACACACACACACACACACACACATACACACACACACATATACACACACACACATATATACCCGCTAGAGTCTAATTTGATGACAGTGTGAAGAGGTGATGAAAGTGTTGAGGGAGGTTGAATGAGGGTTGATGATTATAGTTAGTTATAACTGGTGAGAACTTAAGGTCACTGAGTGATAAAAATATAATGAGAAATGATTTAAGAAATAACGGTTTATGCAAATATACACATGAATACTTTATATGCAAATATATAGTACAGTGCAAAAGTCTTGAGCTTTTATTTCACCATAATTCATATTAAATTAAATTACATAATGAAGTATAAATTAAAGAAATAGGAACAAATATTCTACTGTGCCAGGCTGCAAAGTGCCTAAAGATACAATTTACTTGTTTATTTAACAACCTCAGTTCCCCTCATGTCTGTTTCAACCACTCAGCATTCAGCATCACCAGTTTACTAATCAACAATCTGGTCATCTGCCATCATCAGCACCAGTTTTTCACTGGTTTATGTCTTAACTTAGATGTTTCTTATGCTTGAATGATTCAAAGGTTACTGTGTGGCTTACCAAACAAGAACATTGATCATAAACTGGTCAGGTACAAGGACTGGACTGAAAATGAGAGCCAAAAAAGTCCTTAAGAAAGACCTTGAACTATTCTTCAATTCTACATTAAAAAAATACAAGAAGGACTGACTTTTTGGAAGCTACAGTAAATATGAAGAAATGAGGCATGGGTCAAGACTTTTGCAAAATACTGTATTTGTATACTGTACACTCACTGGGCACCTACATATACAGTATATGCAGTTAGTCGAATCAGTCAAAAAAAAAATGCAGTTACAGGTCAAGAGCTTCAGTTACGGTTCTTCATCAAAATAAAGAAATAAAGTATTTTGAAAATTGCTGATTTCAATTTCACACAACAGTTTACATGAAATGATGAACAAAACAAACATTGAGTGAGCAAAAAGTCTGTGGGTGGAAATGCCTTGTTGATGAGAGAGGTCTAAGAGAGTAAAATGGCTATATTAGTTCAAGCTGCCAGGAAAAATACCAGACTTCAGCCTGTGAAGGACTGGTGTCTCATCCAAGATGTATTTCTGCCTCATGCCCAGAGTATTCCAGGGAGATTCAGATTCACTACCCGAACGAAGCATTACTCAAGACAAATAAATTATTACAGTCATTCAATTATGTTACAGTTATATATCCTCTGATCCAACCCTACCATACTGTATGCATATAGTGTATCAGTGTAATTACTAATAAACAGGGAGTGCAGTGTAAGCATAATGTAGAAAAACAATCAAGCCTCATTAGTGCTGCTCTTTTAATGCATTCTTCCCCTATACTGACTAATGCTCTCACATCATCACAATCCCATTCTTCAAATGTTTTATTAATGTTAGTACTGCCTCTTTTTTTTCTTTTCAACTTTCTCACCAGAAAACAATTAAAACTTATTCTGTGAGCTCTCCATGGTACTTGTCACAACTCAAAAGTTTTTGATCACAGCTCTAAATAGTCAGAGCTGTTATGAGCACCACTGAGAGCTCCTGTGGTGCTGTGGGTGGTGTGATACAGCACTTTGGACAGCTACAGCGGCCAACAGAGCGACATGTGTGCATGTGTCAGTTTCACGCGGGTGAATGAGCTGTCAGGCCAAGTTTAGGGTGGCTGTGATATATTTTGCAGCTTTTATATTTTGCAGCTCATCTAAACACCAAATCAGATCACATTAAGAGACCAAGCTGACCTGTGAAAGAACAGGTCTGTGGGAAGATACTTTGCATAATACTAAGTCTCCTGATTTCATTATCACTTTTTTGATAGTTAAGAGAGCAAGTACTCATTACAGTAAAATAACAGAAATAACTAACTTTTTCCCTTCATGTAGATATTCAGTATAAAAGTCTTAGTCAGGGGTGAAAGTAGGCCAGTAAGGTCTGGTCATGTGTACCACTAAAAGAGTAGAGCAAGTAGCTGCCTGCCACAACCCACAACTATATCCAGTCACTGTAAACATTTTCAGCAAGAAAACACATCTAATGATGTTACTGTATTTCCTTCCTAAAACAACACTTGTCTCCTTATTAACTGCTTCAAAGTCATTCTGAGTTGCCTCTGATTCATTACTGCTGATAATCCATGCTGTGAATTGTTGTGTACTAGTTTTGTTACATAATCATTTTAGATTTTCTTTACAAAACTAAAGCACCAAAACACAGACACGAGGCGAGGTCTTAGATCTTGAGAAAACAAATCAATTTAGTTAGAAAAAATGCGAAGGAAAGGGGCTAAAGGAGGGAAGATGGAAAGAAAGGGGGGAAAGAGGTGAAAGGAGGTGTGTGCATGTGCAGGTCTGGTGGCAGTGCCCAGCTGGCATGCGGGCACAGGCTGGTGAGCGATGGCAGTCGGCGGAGTGGCAGAGTGGGCCTGCATGGGCAGCGGCTCCTGCGTGCCCCATAGGCACTCTTTTTTGCACTGACTTGGCTTTCCATTGGGTGCGGCCTCAAGTGGGAGTCCTTTACGACGTCCGATGGTTGGGCGGCTTTCCTGGCTGGGAACAGGGGCCTTAACAGGGATGTGCATCTGCCTTTTTGCGGGCTCTGCACAGGCGTATGAGTGCCTTCTTTCAGTTTTGTTTGCTTTGAAACCCCTGAGGTGCTTTTCATCACTCTGCTCACATGCCTAACTTCCATGTTTTCCAACACACAATTCTGTTCCGGACCTTCAGTGCAAGCCCAGACCAGCCCACGATCCATTATCGTTGATGATGATGCCATCATACCCATTTTCAGCAGCACCGTCCCTTCGGGCACCTGCACAAAGGGGAGGCCTCCTACCTACTGAGTTTACGAAGTGAGCCCATTACAGGCGCACGCTGTGACGCTTGCTATACTGTACGTGTGTAAACGCTTCTGGATGCTTGCTTTCTGTTGTCAATGCTGTTACTGTTCATTGTGTAAAAGTCCTGCCCCTAAAATCTCTGTGTGGCTTTAGATTAACCTTCTCTCAGGAAAATTGTTTGTTTAAACACGATTTAAGGAAGGTTAGGTGGTGTTTTTGCTTTTTAGCATTTTAATGACTCACTAAGTGCACAAAGGCACCAAAACACTGGTGTCTACAACATATCCACCAGACACAGACCTCTAACTAAACAGATTATATTGAGCTATAAGAAGCTTAACGTACACACACAAACATATAGACACATGCCTGCAGGCTTGAGCGTTCATTGTTATTAAAACACCAAACATTCTTTAAATGTATTTTATATAAATGTTTTTTTTTTTTTATCCGTATTTTTCCGATTTTCAGTCGTGTCCAATTCCTCCCAGTCACTGGAGGCTCCCACATTAAGCTTCTACTGCCGCAGACCGACCCACGTGTTTCCTCCGATCCACGTGACGTCACCGACCATTTTTTTCGAACTGCTCACTCACGCACCGTTGGGGGTGGCGTAACACACTCGGAGGAACAGCGCTATCCGCTCCCTTCGCCTGTGCGAGCTCACAGACGCCCCTGATTGGCTTGTAAAGCCGTCATTAATGTGGGAGCACTGAGTACCTCTCATCCCTCCCCTCGCTTAGGCGAATCAGCTCTCTCTAGACCTCCGGCTGTGAGAGGTAACAGCATCACCCGGGGTTCGAACCAGCGATCAGCGATGATAGGGTGAGCGCTTTACCACTGCGCCACTCGGAGGCCTCAAATGTATTTTATATTAAAAAAAAATACCAAAACAAGGCTGTGGTAGTAGAACAAGCAAGTGCTTTCACCTCTGGTCTTAGTGCAGCCAAGCAGCTAAGTGCAAGTTTATGTTTTTTTCCCCCGCCAAAAAAATTTGGCCACCCCCCAAAAAAATAAAATTTTTAATAAATAATTATTATACTGCAATAATTATACTGCAGTAAACACAACTCAACTCGACTGCTGAAAGACAGAAACCTCCCCAATACTGGAATTTTGTAAGCCTTCTTTAAAATTATAAAAAAAATAAAAAAATGAAATATTCACATTGAGTTTTTATATTACATTTAAAAGCCTGTTTCTCTTATGGTTTCTGCAGCCCTGTGAAATAAGTGTTAAAAGCACAGCACTAAGTATGTTTCCACCATGAAATTCACATCCCTTGTTTACGTCATTGTTCATATTTAATTTTTTTGAGCAGAAAAACACTTTCCTTTAAAAAAAAAAAAAAAGGCAACTCCTGCTTAGGTCTAGCATATGTTTAAAAGTTTAATGGTATATTTTTCATCAAGTTACGTCAAGTCAAGTCAAGTAGGCTTTTATTGTCATTCCAACTATATACAGTTCAGTACACAATGAAACAAAACAATGTTCCTCCTGGACCAAGGTGCTACAGTACGTACTTACAACATAAGTTAACAAAACAATTGAACAAAACTAACTAGCTAACTAGGACACCTAATCAGCTGACTAGCTGAGATTAACACCATAAGTTATCAAAACTACCTATGTACCATAAGACAGGAAGAGACAACATAAAGTGCATGTCCAAATGTGCAAGCAAGAGCGACAACACGACAACACGACAACTCTTGGCCATGCTGCAAAATACACCTAGTCTGGTAAACCAGAATCACTGAAATGCTAAACATATAAATCCACAATTTATTATTATAGTTTTTTTTTTTTTCCTAACAGTAATCATAATTACACAGTATGAGGGAGTAAAGCTTTTGATGTGTCTTGCATATGAAGCAAATGCCACAATGTTATACATTAATGGATTTGGATTTTGAAACAAACCTGTCCTATACTTTTAGTTGGATGAGGATTTTGTTTTGAGGAGGGATCATGTCGTGTCAGCGAAGAAGGAATGCAACTGGGAAAAATTAAAGGAAAGATGAGAGTGGTTTAATAATTGCAAACAGTACAGCTTGAAAAACATGCTCAAAGTTCACGGCACAGACGCTTTAAGTGATACCTGCCAACAGCAACTAAGTGTTAAGGATGAGACAGCGAGAGAGAAAAAAAAATTCTAACTTATTAAAATGAAGTCTGTCTGTGAAAGGCGTACTTATATGGCATGTTTCTGGGTTCTTAAATTTAATTGGTCAGAAGTTGTTGATTTTAATTTGTTATTCTTATTAACCCCTAGGTTTTGTACCACTAGGATAAAAATATAAGAATGTTAACGATTGTCTTGTTGTTAATGATGTTAACAATGTTTAATGTCAACGATTGTGTTTTATTATCCATCTATTATATTATTATGTATAGTAACAGTTTATCCATTTACAACTTACTTTAAATTGTGGCCAAAGTACGGTCTTAATAATAAATAGATTTTTAAATGTTTGCTCATTAACATGCTAAATGTCTTCCTACAAAGATTTAAAGGTTGAAATTTAGGTGTAAGGTGTAAGGGCAGGAAAATGGTGTTTTAGAAAAATAATCCATCATTCAGTTTGTATCATCATTATCATCATCATTGTTTTATTCTTACCTAAGCTACATTTTAAATTTAACACAGTGAACTTGTGATTGCCAAATTCTTTCTTTTCTATAGGCATGCTTATTTAATTGGTTTGAACAGACCAATGTATTTGTACACCCAGGGAACTTGGCAGGGATAATCGCTGGGACAAACAAAAAGGGATAAACAACTGTTTAGTTTTGAAGTGCAAAGAATTAGAATAAAGATGGTCTGACAGCAGGGGCGTGGTCAAGCATTGCCTGCAGAAGGAGAGAGGTGAGTGAAGCAAACAAGTAACACATATTACTTTCCACCTGTGGCTCCACATGCAGTTTTTATTTATGTGTGTGTTTCTTTGTGTTGGCAGAGAGACTCTGGCTTAAACTACTAGCACATTGAGCAGAGACTTCATGCTTTTGTATGTGTGTGTGTGTGTGTGTGTGTGTGTGTGTGTGTGTGTGTGTGTGTGTGTGTGTGTGTGTGTGTGTGTG
>JAQMYK010000002.1:18311351-18322307 GCA_030014345.1 Clarias buthupogon
GCCTCTGTCCACGATTCGTCCTCTGCAACTGATCCAGAATGCAGCAGCACGTCTCGTTTTTAACCTTCCCAAGTTCTGCCACACCACCCCACTCCTCCGCTCCCTGCACTGGCTTCCTGTAGCTGCCCGCATCAAATTCAAAACGCTAATGCTTGCCTACAAAGCTAAAAATGGCGCAGCACCCACTTACCTCTCTGCTCTAATCACACCACGCACTGCACCACATTCCCTCCGATCCTCCAGCACTGCTCGCCTCGTCCCACCATCTCTCTGGGATCGAGGGCGGCATTCATCGAGACTCTTTTCTGTTCTGGCACCTAGGTGGTGGAACGAACTTCCTCTTGATGTTCGTACAGCAGAGACTTTGACGATCTTTAAATGACGACTCAAGACGTTGCTGTTTCTCTAGTACTTGGACTAATCCCCCACCCCTCAAAAAAAAAAAAAAAAAACCTCTGTCCAGTTGTGTTTGACTAATGGCACTTAGTTATTAACCTAGTTAACCCAGTGTAAGTATGTATCCAGTGATGTAAACTGTAAAGCACTTTTTGTAAGTCGCTCTGGATAAGAGCGTCTGCCAAATTCCTAAATGTAAATGTAAATGCTAAAATTTTGTCACAATGGATAAATCAGGCTGCAGTTGTGTTTCATTCAATTATGCAATTTATTATCAATAAGAACGCAGGTGTAGCAAATTGGATCGATCAACTCAAAAGTCTTGAGTTTCGGTGCAAAATGTTTTTGATAAATGAAGTTTGTTGAATATCATAAGAAACATTATAAGCCATTCAACAAATTTAAGAACTTACAAAATCATCAGCATCAGCATCCGGTTTTGGTTTCGCTTTGGTACATGAAAACAGCTCCCTATCATAGTACAGGCATATAGCGTTTAACCAACAGCTTCACATCACAGTGGGTGCATCTCATGTCTCAAATCGCTTGTGCATATTGTGCAAGTTTTAGTCCAACTTTATTTCTCTGCATTGCACAGTGATTACCCTATGGAGCCTTGCATAGTTTTATTTAGTATATACTGTAACATTGGTTTCAAACAACATCCAAAAACATCTGTGCATACCTATAATTCTTTACTACTGCAATGGCAGTAACAGAGTGTATAAGTCCTTTTCTTGGCTTCAATATTCTCTTAACAACTCTTTGAACACTTTAAAACTCAAGGAAGCTGCTACCACTCAAGGAAGCTACTACAGTATGTTGCACACGAAGTATCATCGCTTCACTGATCATCTGGCTGCTCCGTGTCATTCTTTGCTCAAAATGTGGAAGATTAAAGCTTCTAAAATAAGGTACTATAGTGGTTTTCCAGTTAAATATTTTGTTATACACAACCTTGTAAACCTTGTGTGTCAGAGAATAATAATTTGTCAAAATGAGTTAAAGCACAAAAAAGGGCTTTTATCGCATTCTGCTGTCAAACTGTTCACATATACCGGAAGACTTATCTGCCTGAATTCCTCTAAAAGGGCTATCAGACTCAGTGGAGTGACAAATGCTTTCAAACCCTTTACTATCTTATCTGTAATGGAATGGGACCTGCTCCTTGCGACAAACAGTTAACCAAAGCTCATTGTTGCTTCTCCACAATCTTTCTCTTACAACAAAGTGATATTCATTTCCAGTTGTATAACGCTATAATTGCAACCAGGCTGATACTCGCAAAGCCCCTCTGAATTTTAATCAAAAAGGATATTTTGAATAGGACATTTAAACTCCATCAATATGCATATTGAAAATTAATGCTATTAATTAGTCAAGTGTAATCAACTAGAAAAGGGTAATTTTAAACACCACATCTACATTTCTCCAAAATTATTTCAATTCAAAGATGTCATATTGTAAATTATTTGATAAAAAAAAAATTTATCACATGAGTTTGAGATGAATTATTTTGATTTCATAGTTACATGTACTTACTATGCCTTATATTCACATACCCATATTCTATAGTAAGCTGGTAAATCCAACACCAAAAAGAGCTTCAAGAAATGTAACATTCCTGCTGGAGTCTTTAAAATGAAACCTTTCCATCATTTTCTTCCCTCAGACACTAACCTTTGTTGTCTGACAATGTTGATATTTTTTTTTTTATGATTGCAGTTGAATATCTCGCTTCCTTTCCACCACATATTCTTCATCAGACAAGCCACAGACAGAAACAACATACTTCTGTCAACTAATGAATACTGATGACCACTGTGGGTCTTAGGAATACTCATGACTGGCGGGTGTTTTGAGAGAAAATGGCCTGAGAATAAAAATCACTACTGATGTACGTATTTCATACATGAAACTAATAAAATATAGCTCCTTTAACACTTGCTATCAAGACATACATTCTTTCATTTCTGAACAGTAAGCACATTACAAAAATGTTGAATGATTATTTTATCTGGTGGGGAATTGTGGTACACAGCTTCAGGGTTCAAACTTTAGGTTACTGTGTTTGTGAATGTTATCTTAGTGTTTATGTGGGTTTCCTTTGGGCTCTCTGGTTTCCTCCCACATCAGAAGAACTTGCGGATAGCTGGATTAGCTATGATAACTTGCCCTAAGGGTGAACAAGTGAATAAAAGATGCCCTGCACTGTGTTCCTAAAAAGGAATCCGATCACAAGATCATGTGCTATAATGGTCTTATTATATAGACAGGTGAATATATCTGAAAACTAAAAGCATGATTTTTAAAAAAAAGTAAGTTAATGTTGTGAAACAGAGAAGCTCATGTGGTCAATTTGAGAAATACCTTATTAACAATTATAAAAACAAAACACACTTAATTCGTTCACACAGTTTTTGAACAGCTTGGTTTTAAACTCTTGAGGCCATTCTGCCCCATGTGTTTACAACATAGAGTAAAATGAGCTATGATTATGAAAGTTATTAATGGGACTTTATCTATTGTAGGAATTAACAAACAAGCTTTTTAAATGCGGCAAAGTCAATAGAATGCATTTCATAAAAAACAAAACAGCAACAAGTTACTTAGAAGTAAATTCTCATATCCATTCACTGCCTCACCTGAGAAAACTGTGTTGTTCAAATTCAAGAAGCTGAAAGCTTAAATGTTCTGTAGTTATCAACAGTAAGAAAAGGATCTCAGTGTTCATTTTGCCCCATGACATTGGGTCATTTTGCCCTGCACATGTACATAGCACATTTTGATCCAGCACAATGTGACTGTCATAGTGCTTTCACTTTTGCTAATATGCAACTCAGTGATGTGCTGGATTATATGGACTGTGAAACTCCTTTCCTAAAACTTTCATAATGGTGTGTGATTTTATGAAGATACCCAACTCAGACTCAGAGGGGATTTATTACATACAGTAAATCGATCAAATATAATATATTCTCCATCATTTTTTCCTGTTAGGTTTAGCCTGTTAAATGACAAAATGGTATGTAAAACAACTATGACAAGGCTGCTTTCTATGACAAAAAATGATAAGTGAGCCAAATGACCTTGGTGGCCCATAAAATCCCATGATCTTCTACATTTAAAACATTTGGTAGTCTTACACAGGACAACTTCTCATTTACACCTGAGCAGTTAGGGCCCTGCGATGGATTGGCACCCTGTCCAGGATGTACCCTTGCACAAGGACCCAGCAGGCGCATATTGGCAGTTTCAAGATTTGAACACGTGATCTTTAGAGTAAATCCTAAAGCGCTGAATCGCTGACCAAGATTATAAGTGATTACTAAGAAAGAATGGATTATTTCATCTTTAGAGCAATATTACTTCATTTTTTATTTTCTAGAGCAAAGGGATAAGCACTTCCTGTTCCTGTAACATACTGTTTATCGCTGGCTGGGTTTTGTGGTCACAAACCATCCATAGTCAGGCCATGACATTCGGGTCACACCTGTCTACCGCCACAGACACCTGACAGACATGCTGTGACACAGTAACAACAGCAACGTGGGAACTGCACAGGAAGTGGGGGTCAAAGCTGAAAGGCCCACTCACCTGGAGTCCATCACTCACAGGGGAGGTGACATTCCTTCACTGTCTGAGCGAACAGGTGCTTAAATGTGAGTGTTTGGAGAGACTAGTACTTGTAAATGATGAGGGATGAAAGTCGAGCATAGGTAGTTGTGGTTAGGGAAATTAAATATTGGAGAATTTTGTTTATAAATTCAAGAAACCTCCCCAAATTATAAATATACAGTTATCTCATTCAGACAATCAGCAAAATGAGAAACAATCTACAGAACAAACATAAACATTATAATGGGGCAGTGGTACCTCAGCAGGTTACTGATCAGGCAGTTCAAGCCCCAGCTCCACCAGTCTGTCTTTGTCTGCCTTGTGTGGTAATGTATACATGACAAATAAAAGCATAATTGAACTTAAATCTTAACTTAACTAATACACTTATTTAACGCAGACAACGCATTTTATCTCCAATAGGTCCCCTCACTCTGAATGCAGGTGCAGAATAGGAATTCAGAGCTCATTCAAGCTCACTTAACAGGGCGAACACATAGTATCCTTAAATCTTAATTATACTGCAAGTCAATAGTAATGCTCTCTTGTGAGAAACAGACAGATGTTTCATGGACTTCATTCTTATTTATCCTCTTTATCTCCCTTTTGGGTGATGAGATTTGGCTTCTCTTGAGAAGCATTAGACTCTAACTATCGTTCCGTATAAATAAATCTTCTTTCTGAGCGTATTATTCAGTTTAACCCCAGTCCGTGTAAGCCACACAAAACAAAGCAGCAGTATGACTTTTTCAGACCAATTTCAGATTTAAAGTGTCTTGTTACAATTACAAAATTAAGCTTTTGACCAATTACAATCTGTTGAATGTTACTAAACTACACCCCCCCCATCCACCCCCCCCCCCCTCCCGAGAACCAGTGACAGCTGATTCAATTAGAGCTTCAGATCTTTAGGTGTCACTTTCTAAGTTGAGACTTGATAACCAAAATATTCCTGAGCAGAATGAATGTGACAGAAGAGACTTATTTCCATTTTGACAACTTCCTCCTTAGGGTGACTAATTGATCTGAGCCAAAGTGTTCTTTCTTTCTTTCTTTCTTTCTTTCTTTCTTTCTTTATTCTAAAATTTATACATTTCTCATTTTTTACACATTTAATGAGTACTAGGTGAAAATATCCTACAGTAACCACACATAATCCTCTGAAAAAGTGTTTTAAAAATTTTCATTACTTATTTTGTTAGTAAAACTTGTTTTCACATAATTGCTGTGCTACTGACATTAATTGAAGATAGGGAGTAAAAGAATGACTAGTATGCCAGAAAATAAGAAAAATGCAGTGGCAGTCTGGAGGAGATCACAGTTTGTAGAAGGAGAACTACATAAAAAATCAGTGATGAAAGCAGAAGGAGAAAGGGAAGCACAACTGTCAGGAAGACATCCCCTGGGTTAGGGAATGAGAGTGCTTGGATAAGGCATGTCTGACAGGCTGGATCAGAAGTGCTGACAAACGTCCAGGCATGACACATGTTCCCTTTCTAGGAATACAGTACAGGCACATATACAAGCGAATCCTGCATTTCATTTTTTATGATGCTACACTAGGTAAAAGAAATAATAAAGAAAAAATAAAGAAAATGTATAAAAATAAAAAATCTTCCTAATTTTTTTTAATGGCAACATACTGTACAGTATACAGAGGTCTAACAAACCACTACCACAAAAGGATCTTGTTTTTATAGTACAACTTGCTGTTTTTTCTATCCACAATTCCACAGGGTGAAATAAATATGAGAAAGGCCTTTCATCTCTTAGCTGACTAAGAGATTTTTTCTTTTTAGTGTTTGTTTCTTTTAAGTCTGCTTCCAAATGAGACTACACTCAAAAAGTTTCTGGTTTTACTTGTCCAGATGTTTTCATATATATATATGTATATATATTGTCCATATGTTTTCACGTATACCTTGATTTCACGCTGTCTAAACTTTAGGGTCTAAAGAGTATGCTTTGAGCAGGAATCTATTGCACATTCCCAAAGTGAAGCTGACTCAATCCCTTGGTCATTTGGTGGAAGTGGGATTGGAACTCAGGTTCTTGGTCTTGTATTCTTGAAAGATTACCTAAATGTTTCTTTGCATGCTGAGCTTAATGCAAGTCACAGTTCAGATTTAATTAGCTGTTGATGACCTTTCTTAAGTTAATTAAATTATTTAGCACTGCACTATGATGCAGATGTTGGCATTTTAGTTTAGGCAAAGTACCCCAATATAAATGTATGCCAATGTTCATTTTGAAATAAAATAGATAATGAATAAAGTTGTGAAATTGCCCTTGTGCCTCCCCCCACCCACCCAAAAAATAAATAAATAAAAAGATCCTGCCCATAAATACATTACTAAAGAATAAAAGACATATGAAAAATGATGAAATATTTTGCAATGAGAACATTCAAAAATTAATAAAAGGAAAAGAACAAAAGATAAAAAGTATAAAATGAATAGAAAGTGATTTAAATACAAAATGTAGCTTAAGGCAGTACAGTTTGGGCCTTGGGGCTTACAGTATAATTGTTTGGCTGAAGGCTGAAAAACAATATCTAATAATGAACTTTATTTTCTCTCCTTGAAGCAAACTCAATAAATGAACCGGATTTTAGACACTTTCTATTTCCTCTCATAGACATAGGACAGTGTGGCCTTTCACTAAGAATAAGAGTATGTAATTTGCACCACATATCACAGGCTCTCTTTTTTCTTTAAATTACGTTTGTTAAATCGACTCGTGAATAATTTAGGCTTTGAAATCTGCTCCATATCTCTGACAAGCAGGCCTATTATAATTACAGACTGCTATTTTATTATGATTACCAATTGAGTAAGGGAGCAAAGGATGAGAAAAGAGAAAGAAAACTACTTGCTGTATAACTGTGAGATGATATGCAGAATTAAAGAAATATTCACTGAATTTCCAATGCTGGCTTCAGCGATGCCAATCAGTGAGAGTACCAGACAATTTATTCATCTGACAAAGCGAAGAATGTAAGATGCATATCATCTGTGGTAATGAGACTGAAGTACTCAGAACATCAGCACAATCAGAAGGAATATCAAACCATTTAGTCAGGTTTGTTGGTGGCGATTAAAAGCGACTTCATCGTTCCTTTAGGTGATCTAAAACGCTTCTGGTACTTTGAGTATCTGTCTTCTTCCTTTTTTATACACAGAGTTTCACATGAAAAATCATGCCACATAGATCGAAATGAGGATGTCTTTCATAATATATCATTAGCTATTAAATGGAGGCTTGACATGAACAGAAAATTGCGGTGATTACTATCAATATGATGCTTTGGAAAAAAAAAAGTATAACAATCAGTTGCACTGTGGGGAAGACACTAAACACTGAAATCATTTCAGTTGTATTGCTGATGTTATAACCATAGGAGGTATTCTTCATTTTGCAAGAAGGATCTGTGTTCAGTTGATGAGTCAAAGAGTAGGATAGTAGAGGATACTATCACATGCTGGTTGAAGCTAAGGAGGCGTGCATGCAGCTGAACTGCCTCTGATCAATAGAGACTAATTACACCGGAGATTCATCTGCACCACTTGCAAATTTAGAACCAAAAACACAGTCATAACCTGTTGTGTGTTTTTTAAGCAAGCTTAATAAAATAGTAGTCACTGTCTATTGTAGGCAGTTTTCTGTAAGACTCAACATGCAGGTGTGTTTTGTTATCATTAAAAACAAAAAAGCAATTAATACATGTGTAATCTGGTTAACCAACTTAGTATACAGTATAATGTTAATTCTAGGAATGCTTATAAAAAAGCATTACTATTCTTTTTCTGTCAGTAAGCTCACCAGTTTGTTTTTGCTTCTTTATAATGTACAAAAGACACTTACATAATGTTTTGGCTAACATTTTTGATTAATTTATTCTAATTATTTAAGCCTCAAGAAGTTCTGCTTTAATGGCTTTGGCATTTCATTGGTCTTCAGTAGAAATAGCATGGACAGTAGGAGAGATTTAGCATGGCTTTCCTCCAATAATTATTGCACATGAAAAGTGATTACATGTCAAATGCAAAGTTGTGATTTAGAGTTTACATCAGTAAAAATATGCTTCTCTCTCCCCTGGCAGATATTAACAACAGCCATAACATCCATGTATGCTTTTTACCTCTGTTATGCCAATCAGACCAATACAGACCAATACAAACTACAATTCTTGGCTTGTTTGTGTACTGTGTGCGGGCAGGGATATCATGTCTAAAATAGACATAGACCAATTTCTCACCCATAGAAGCAGAAGTCCTTCCTGACCTATGATATTACTGCACACTGAAATAGATACTTTAAGAAAGTCCTTAACCCATAACACATGCCCTCACTTTAGAGTGCAGTACAAGAAACCCCTGGTGTTTTGATGTCCATCTCTGTGACTGAGGTTACTATAATAGTTAGGCTGCAGGGTGAATGTGATTTAACTGAAGATGTTGAAGACACTGCATGAGGTTGACGTTGTGTGGTTAACAGGAGATGTGTGGTCTCTTCAAAGTTACATGGAAAGCTGGGACCATACCCGGACCGGTCTAACTGGAATAGCTGTCCTTAATTTTTTTTTATAAAAAGGCAGTGCATTCCAATTATAAGGATAGAGCACTACTCAGGCCCCAAGGAAAAGTCGATGCAAGAGTTTTGGAAAGCAGAATCTCATAGTCAAACCTAGTATTCAGAAGGAACAGGTCCCATCCAAGCTGTAGGACAGAGGCCATGTCCACACGTACCTGGGTATTTTTAAAAATAGAGATTTTTCTCTGCGGTTTTGACCTTTCATCCACATGCAAACACAATTTTGGTTGTTGAAAACTGAGATTTTGGAAAACTCCTTTCGAAGTGAAGATTTTCCAAAACTACGTTTTCAGTGGTGTTGTGTGGAGGGAGAAACAGAGATTTTTGCTTGTTGTACAGTAACATCACCTTGTGTGCCGATGATGTCATTGTCTCTGTGTGTTAGTCTCCTTGATTTGATGTCAGCTTTGTTTTTGAGGATATTTTGTGCAATGGTGGACTTACCTACAGTAAACTACGGACTGTGGTAACGTTGCTTACTGGACTTTTTACATGCATGTACATACAAGTGCAGTTCCTCGCACAGTACGTTTTTGAACAGAGGAGCTTGAATGTACTACGAAGCTCGCTGCTGCTACATACAAAACTCCTACCACACAGACAGCAACGGCAATTTGGGATGAGACCCGGTCGGATTTCTACAGTACATGGCAGAACCGGTAATAAGGTTTTTTCTAGGCTTCTGATTGGCCCTCTGTTGATTAGGGATGCTCCTAATAGCATTTAACAGGGCGTTTTTGCGTTTTCATGTGGACAAAGGTATTTGTTCAGAAATATTTTAAAAAACAAAGTAGAAAAATACCCGGCTATGTGTGGACATGGCCAGAGAAACCACTCTCTGAGGGGCCATGAGAGAATGCTAATCTAGGCTACATGTATTTGTGGATTGATCATGAGGCTTGACATTTTAGAACCACCTGAGACTTACACTCTCCTGTTGTGTACATTGCAATTTCCCTTCACTGTTTCTCTTTATTAGCACCTCATAACTATGAACTTTAACAATGTAAAATTTGGCAAAAATAATTATACCTAACAGACCAATGATATCACATGAGGATCATACAAGGATATAGAGACAATGCAGTTTGGAGAAAATGCCACATGAGGGCTTTCAGGTCTCAAGAGACTATGGTACGTAGATATACAGTAGTGCAGGGGTACTACAGTCTGCATTCTAATCTATATGAAATGGGTGACTGACACACCTATCAGTGGTGTCTTATTTCGACTCCTGGTTGAGATTTTCATAAGTACTGTAGCATAATGTATATCTGTATCAGATATGTCCCACTTGAGAGTTTCTACATAACAGATGACCTACAGTAGGAATGTCTGAAATACCTCAGGAGGAGCTGTGACTGAGGATAGAGAAGTCTGAGCTAAACTCACTGAAATGACCATCACCAGGACAAGTGTAAGAAAAAACGACAGAAAGAAAAATGAATCAGTGGATGAATTGTCTGTTAGCTCTGGTGTATGGAGTGTTTGTAGTGCTCTCCTAAAAATAATCACCTGTCCTATCATTTGCAGCAGCTCAACACCAATGATGAATGACCTCATGGGTTATGTAAGAAGCATGTGTTAGACATTGAGCTTTGGATTTGCTATCTACAAAATGATAGAGGAAGATTAGCTATTCGGTGATATTTGGATTTTTTAATTTAGGAGCAAAACAGAAAAAAATGGACAGTGCTATATGAAGCTATAACAATTATGTAAGTATAACAAACATTATGATAACCTTTATGTTAAAATATAGTATATGGAAACATTCTTCATGTTCCTAAAAATGTAAACACATTTTCTCTCTCTCTGCTACTTATCACAATGTCTTCTAGCTGTCCACCCACTGTAGCTCATCTGGACAGCGGGGCCAGAGATGTAGGATGGTGATACAGGATGGAGGATGATGTAGGATGGCAGTATTCATTTTGGGCCCCCTGCCCTTTTCCTGTGCTCTTTTACTACTGTATGTGAATTTAAATGGTATAAACTCTGAGATCAGAAATCTCTAATAATAATCATATTGTGTAGAACACAATTCCTTTACGCTATCACTAAAACAACCACTAATACGCTTTTCTGATCTTCTCTTTTTCCTTACTCTTGCTAGCCCATTTTCTGCCCTTTCCTGAGTTGGTTTTGTAAGTGAGAGTGGTTCAAGCAGAAAGCCCTGATACAGACAGTTAACCTGAACTGAGTCCAGGCTGCGGCTAAGTGCCTCTGTGCTCCATTAATGGTTGCTCGTTTAGCCTGGCGTATCACAAACTGCACACACACACACACATACACACACACACACACACACACACACACACACACACACACACACACACACACACACAC
>JAQMYK010000002.1:18431564-18442889 GCA_030014345.1 Clarias buthupogon
AGTAGATCTATTAGACCTGTAGGCAAACTGGAGCGGATCGAGTGAAGCAGGGAGTAAGGATGTGATGTGAGCTTTGCCTATGCGCTCAAAGCACTTCATGGCAATGGAGGTGAGTGCTACTGTGCGATAGTCATTTAGGCAGCTCACATTCATTTTCTTAGGGACAGGGATGATGGTGGTCCTCTTAAAACATGTCCTCCTCCCCATTGCCATACTTAGTCCAGACAGAAGCCTAGGACTATGACAACATTCTTAGCATGCCTTCATATATGATGCATTTTGTTCTTTTGAAGAACACCATGGTAAATTTTCCCATTTGGTTATATTAAGAAGTGGAGAAAACAGTAACACTCAGATGAGGACCAAAACAACCAAACAGAGAATGTCTGAGTTAGATATTTTTTGTCTGCTTCTAGTAAATCCTACTACATTGTAATTTGTGTGAAAAAGTAATTTGTATGTGAATTAACTCTAATTTTAAAGGAAGTAAAACAAACATAACATGCATGATGTTCCAGGTACAAAAATCACATATGCTAAACTAAGCATATGCATGAGCACTTACTGGTCACTTTAACATGGGGTCATGTACATTTGCTAATGAATGCAATTTATAAATCGGCTAATCATCTAGCAGCAAAAAATTGCAGATTCAGGTCAAGTGCTTCAGTCAGTGGTCATATTAAATGTCAGAATAGAGAAAGTCTGATCTTTTTAACTGGAGTCAGATGGGATGGTATTTTATAAACTGCTGATCTCCAAGGATTTTCACTTACACAAGACTCAGAATGGTATGAATGACAAGGAACATCTTGTAAGCTCAGAGAAAGTCTATATCAAATAACCACTTTTAACATCTTAGAATGCACAACACATCAAAACATGAGATGGATAAAGTAGAAGACCACATCAGGTTCCACTTCTGTCAGCAAAGAATAAGAATATGTATGAGTATGTGCCCAACATCATGGGCACACACTCACCTAAACTAGACAGCTGAAGACTGGACACTGTGATTTTTCTCCTACTCATCAGCTGTCCTGCTTTGATAAGTATGTGTCCATGATAACCTCATATTCTTTTCTTGGCTGACAGGAGTGCAACTCAGTGTCGCCTTCTACTGTTGTAGGTTATCTACCTTATATGTTGATGTGTTGTGGGTTCTAAGATGTAAAGAGTGCTGTGCTTTGATTTACTGTAGATTTACTGTAGACTTTCTCTCAGCTCAAAGTATGGACTTTCTCTCAGCTCAGGTCTCAGTATGGTCATTCTCTTCTGATCTCTCTCATCAACAAGGTGTCTCAGACTGCATCCACAGAAATCACACCATTTCTTCAGTCTTATTTTGAATGCGAACATTAACTAAAGCTCTTAAACAGTATCTGCATTTTTGTTTTACATTTGTTTTATATTTACTGTTGCAGTTTTTTCTTGTCTGAGACAAAATATTGACACTGGAATTTAATACACATTCAAAATGCAGACTTTTACTTTTATTTTAAGGGTATTTCCTCACATTGGGTGAATTCTATCGGGATTACAGCATTTTTTATAAGTGGTCCTGCTTTTGCCCTCCAATTTGATCTTTGTCAAGTGGAGTGCATGCTGAATTGCATTTGGTTCAGGTGATTGACTTTGTAGTTTGCAACTGCAGAACATTTCACTTCTTTGCCTTTGTCTTGGGTCGCTTTGGGAATATGTTTTGAGTCAACATCTATATTTTAAAGTGCTGTCCAAAATCTTTGTCTTTCTGTAGCTTATTATAGGGTTGCATCTGGATAAGGATGTTGTAAAGAGGGGAAAAAAAGAGCAAGACGACTTCTGTTATCTATCACAGTTGATTTTGTGGTCTTTTCGGGCTTTTTGGTGTTAACTTCTATGTTCTTTATTTTTAAGAATGTTCCAAATATGTGATAAAATTTTTTTGGTCAGAACTAATGATTTTGCTATTTTCCACTCTCTTGATGGCTTGCTTCACAGGCACTTGAGACATCTCTTTTGATTTCACATTAAGCGTAAACAGCAACAGATTCCAAAGGCAAATGCCACACTACACTTTAAATCAACACTATACCTTTAATCTGCAAATTTGTTGTTAATTAAATAGTGATGGAATAATAAGCTGCTAATTATCCTATTACTTTTAGTCCCTTAAAAAAAGTGTGGAATGTGGTACATATGAAATAGCCTCAACGCACAGCCATATGTAATTGCTAATACATTTAAAGGGCTATTACATTTGTGTATTATATTTTGTGTTACTGTTCCTGTAAAAGCTGCAGATTTGTACTACATTTCTGGGCTGTTATTATGTTAGGGGTGATACATGGGGCACTTTTAGCTCATATATTTTATTCAATTTAAATTCCTATATACAGCGATAGACAGCTAAAATATCACATTTGTCAATGTCTAACTATTTACTGTATGTATACTGTACCTGACTATATTTATTATTAACTAAACATAGATACATTATTTGAAATTAATTTATATATTTTTAACATATTCTACATAAACAAATTGGAGCTGCACATAGTAGGAATGATACTTTAGGTAATCGTTGATCCAAGACATCAGGACATTATCCACCTTTAGGTTAAAGGAACACGACTCTCATTATGTTACCCACCAGATCCAGATACATGCACACGTTCTACATGTAGTGGACATATTTCAAGGGATTTTGGTTGTTGTTGGGATGTTACTTAGGTAATTTCATTTTGTGGGTATTGTTTCTGTGGTACAGCAAAAATGCAAAATGTCTTCCATAACTATTAGACTATTTCAAATGTCCGACTCCATGGTAGATGTACTGTATTTGCTTCTTTGCATCACAAAACAAGATTTGTGGGTAAAGAGATCAGAGGAAGTGAACATGCCTGAGATGTGTTTAGTTGAGGCGAAAGCTAGGTGGAAATTTGTGTCAGTTACGTACACAAAAAATAGTTCAATATGCACAATTTTACTCACCTAATTATTGCACACTAACACATAATTCTCAATACAATGCTCAATTAAAAAAAAAAAAAGTATTATACAATTTACACAGTATACTTAGCAGAATGCTGCTCATCTCTTCTCACATACAAAATGCATTAAAACACTTCATACTGTACATACCCCCAAATCAAGTTCTATCTTCTTAAGATAACATTATAATTCCAAACACAATGACATGACCAACATTAACATTGACTTTTTATATATTGTATAAACCAGCATTCCATTACAAAGCAATATGGATTATTATATAAAATGTAATCTGTAATATACTTAATTCACTTTGTGTCATTTTTGCTGAGAAAATGTATAAAACAACTAATTCAGTTATATCTTATTGCATATTATAATGTACAGTAGGTGAACATGGAGCTCATATTTCCAAAGATTTTCCCTATTGGAGGATGTAATAAAAGATGCAACTAAAATGGAAAAGAAACATGTGTGTGTGTTTTTTCTTTGGATTAAAAAAAAAAAAGATAGATTATAAAAAGTACCACTTTGGATTTGAACTTAACCCAATCAGGCATAGCATCACTAGGGGAACTGAACAACATTACTGAACTAAACAACGTTCACCAACTATACATAAATATACAGGTAGATAGGTAAACTGTTGATTTCCGAATCATGTCCAGTCTGATCCCAAAAAAACCAATACAGCACAAATCACTAAAAAAGTAAGTGCAGATCACAATAGAAAGTTGTACTAGACACCACAGCATAAGGAGCCAGAACCACCAGTGTGGCACAACAGAAACACAAATTGTAGGTGGTTCTACTGTTATGACTATCAGTGTATAATGATAGGTTTTAATAACAGCATGCAAAAGTATCAAAAATTATGTGTAGATATACACAGTTTTGGTGGTAGAGGAGTTTAAGTGAGAAATGAAAAAAAATCTAAGTTAAATAAGGTTATTATCTAAGTTATTAATTGCATTTGTCAAAGCAATGGCAGGTAAAACAGTTAGGTAGAGATAGATTTTGTGTTAGCTGTGTCATGAGTTGTGTGAACATACTGTAGTATTGATAAATGCACACAACTAAAGGTATAAAGCTATAATTCGTGGCCACCAGATTCCATTTTTACACAGTGCAAATAAACATTGTCGTGCCACTGTAGCCGGCCCACACACACACACACACACACACACACACACACACACACACACACACACACACACACACACACACACACACACACTGTGCAGCATTAGTGGTCTGGTTGGACTGCCTGGAACAGGTGGGGGGTATCTGAATGGGGAAGTCAGTCAGCAACCTAGCATGGTTACGGTCATGCAAGGAGTGCTGGTGCACCGAGCTGAGTGGAGCAGAAGGCCAGTCGGTTGAGGTGGGGCACTCTTGCTGGGTTGTCAAAAACCTGCTTTCTGTGAGTCTGTGGGACCATAAGACCATAAGATAGTATACCAAAAGAATCTACTCACCGGACTGGGCCTGGCCATTTTATAGGCCATGGGTCAACAGTAAGATTGTAGGTAACTATATGTAACTATATGTAACTACAGTATAGGCCGGTTGAGTTAGGGTCCCCCACACCTGTACACAGCGGAGCTGTCCAGGGTGCTGAATGCACGCTGTGTCTGCCTTTTGTTATTCAAGCCTGGAGCTATAAAATGTAGAGGCAGTGGATATTAGCCCAAAAAATTGCCCAAAAAAATTACATTTCCTTTGCATTCACAGCTGTCCTACTTTTATAGCTGAGCTTGTGCTACAGAAGAGCTTGCTGAAAGTCTAGCTAAAAACCTTTTAAGCTAAACATATGCTCTGTAAATTTTAAATAAATAATTTTAAATAAATAAAATTAATATTTTTATTTATAATAATTTGTATATGTTTTTCAGAAGTGTCTTTAATTATAAATAAATAATTATATAATTTAAATAATGTCCACATCACACACTAAGATATAATCAGACAATTGTATATTGCATTTATTTACAGAACACAATAATCAAGATATTGTATTAATATAAATATGTGTGATGCTACACTGCGCAGCCAAAAAAGTCCCTCATTCTAATATTTTGTTGGACCACCTTACAGTACATGCTCTGTGGCATCATTTTGATAAATGTATGCAATGTCACACTATTTACACTACAGTTGCATAAATTTTTCTTCAGGATTATTTTCTCACTAGTTGGACCACCGTGCAAAGTGTTAGTCTTCTCCAGCATATCCAAAAGATTCTTAATGGGGTTAAGGTCTGGACTCTGTGGTGTCCAATCCATTTGTGAAAATGATATACCCTGTTCCCTGAACCACTCTTTCACAATTTGAGACTGGCGGATCCTGGAACATGCCTGGTCCATCAGGGAAGAAAAAAACTGATTATTTAGTATATTTGGGTAGTCAGCTGACCTAACAGCACATAACATTACTGAACCTAGACCTGACCAAGAAAAGCTTCGCAAGATCATAACACTCTGTCCTCAGACTTTTATGGCATGCACTGGGCATGATGTGTACACAACTTCCTTTGCCACTCTTCTTAACCTGATGTGCTCATCACTCTGGAGAAGGAAATCACATGACCTTTTTCCCTAAAGCTCCACCATCCATTCCTTATGCTTCCGATTAGTCTCACTAATAAGTAAATGACAGAGCAGTCTAGTCCCAATCATGTGAATTCTATTTACATTGTGTGTGGAAATGCTTATCTGAGAGTTCTTTTTTTTTTTTTTTCGGGGTTGTTCTCTAATCATGATCATTAAAAAAAAAAAAGTTCACATTACATTCCTACTTCCAAGATGATGGTTCACCACTATGCTTTCAGGTTTTAATAAGTACTGGACATTTCTTAACCCAATTTTAGTAGTTTCAGCTATTTTCGAATAATTTGACCACCACAGAATATGTCTCGAGAATGTAATGAGAAGCTACTGTACTCGCTGTATCTTAGGGGTTAAACAACTTGTTGCCAGCTGAACCATGTTATTTACTGCAGACATTATCCAATGGAAGGCTCTTACCCATTTGCTTAGTTAAATCCAGGTGGTCACTTTTATTGGCTGGGCAGTGTATATACTGTAACAGCTCTAGCTCATGTTAACTGTCAGTTTAATCTAGAAGGATCACACATGTCTCCCTTTTTCTATAATGCAGTACCAATAAACAAAGTGTAACTGATGGAAAACACAGCAATTGAATAAAAATATTGAAGCATGGTCAATCAGTGTTTAATGAAATTGTGGATTTAAACACTAGTTAAACTGAAATGCTTTCATACAAATACCCTTATACTGCTGAATACTGCTGAGTTAAAGCACTTTAGAGATGTTTAGAGTGAAAATTCAATTTGTTTATATTTAATCATGCAAATTTGCCTTTCCCCAGCAATTTCGTTTCAAAACAAATTTATTTCTGTATTAAATCCTATTTATAATTTCTACAATGCAACATGGAGCTTGCATTGTATCATAGTTTCATTTTTGTTGTTTAAATCTGTAATTTCTGGTTCGGTTCATGCAACAGTGCCTCCTAGAGGACACGGTCAGGCTATGCTCAAGTATGAACATCTCTGTAAGAGCATCTGCACCTGACGTCCTTGCATGCTCTCGGAGAAGAACACATAGAATCATAAATTGGCCTTAAGACAATTGGTCTTTTATAACAGACACCAATAGGGCTTGCTGCATTGTTGCACATGATTTCCTAAGCTTTGATTGGGAGTGCGCATGTGTTGATGATATTGCTGTATACTGATGATCATTCTCCTATAGAGGTGACAGAGGGGATGTGATGAGAAGGTGCACTGGGATATTGGTGACTTAATGGGTGAGTCGATGGACCATCATGAGTTGATAGCCCATTGTCAAGAAATAATTCAACTCGTTTGCCCTCCATACACTCTCCTGATCTTGATGGTCTCTAGGCAATTTGTGTCCTGGGATTTATCTTACTCTGTTCCACACCTCTCTCACCTTGCTTTGCTATACATAGTGCTCAATTTCCTTTCAGTATACCTCCTTGCACTCTCTAGTTTTCACCTTCATCTCCTTTCGCACTTGTTTCACCTTATCTGTAGCAGTATCGCCGAAGGCCCACATTTTCTTATTCAGAAGAACTTTCAGGTGCCTAGTGACTCAGGTTTTGTTGTTTGGGAAGTAGTACAAAGACATACGCAGAGTAAGCACAGCACTATCTATGTTGTAGTTGATATAGTCAGTGAATTATAATGTGGTTGATGTAGTTAGAGAGTCCAATTCATATAGAATTATAAGAGAAAAAAATACATTTAGAATGTAATTGTGTTTCATTTATTTATTTATTTATTTATTGTTTGTTTGTTTAGGTTTATTCAAAGTGGACACTGGATTCAGGTGCCAACCATTGTCAAACTAACCAAAATACCAAAATCCTCAGTCAGCCAATAAGGAGCAAGTAATGTCACGATGAAATGAACTTGAAAGAAAATACCCCCCAACACACACACATCTTTGTGGTTGTCACAAACATTCTTTGTGGATGTCGATACCAAAATTGTGTACGCGTGAAAATGTGGGTAGATTGAGAGATTTGGGCAAAAATAAAATCCTGAGGTGACCAGCAGAGTAATAGGTGTCAAGTTTGCTGTATTTAGTCACATTGTGAATGATGAGACACATACAGTAGTGAACGCGTTTACAGAAGACAAGGGATACATTACTATTAGGATAACATGTGCAGGCAGTATGGCCTTTAGGTACAGTAACTGGTAACTGCCAGTATCTCAATGTTTGGAGTGCCCAGTTGTTCCTTAACCGTGATGCGACAGGATTACGGCATCTGTTGTTTACAAACATTACAAGTATCACTTCTTTCTTTTCTCCACTACTTATCTCAGTCGTTATAATCTGCTTTTATTAAATGGAAGCTTACAATGTTAATAGAAGTGAGTTTTGCCTAATTACGTCTATGTAATACTGCATTTACGGTATTCCTACTGGCTCCATGCTGTTAACTCTTCCAGTTTATCTACGACAGATCTTACATTGCCCATTAAAAAAAATGAGTGATGCAGGTTTAATTTATTTGATCTGATGTTTTACTTCGGTCCTATACTGCATGCATGGCTTCCTAAGTTCCACAGCATTTTCTAGTGACTTGCCTAAGGACACTGGCGATTTCCACAGTGCGACCAGCTGCTCACTGGTGTAAACAAAGCAATTGAGTTCCTCTGGCATGCAAACCACAGTAAAAAGAAGGCCAACAATCGTCTTTATGAGATGTTAAAAGTTAACAGGCTGCATTACAGGTATATTGTCGCTGGTGAAAGACGGCACAAAAAGTAAAAAAAAAAAAAGATCATGCTAAAAGATATGAAAGTTGACTGAGCATGTCTACATCTCCTGTAAAACGTACTCAATGAATTAAAGCTGCTATAATTTTAGAAATAGTAAAGTGATGCATTTATATTAATGGACAGAAACTCTCAAAGCACTTCATGGCAGCACATAACTTCTACCATGATGTGTTTATGGAATAATTGTATCACAAATATAATACAAAAAAAATATGCACAACTTGTTACTCAGGAAAGAATATGGTCTTTTAAAATAATAACTGTTTATTTATTTATTATTACAATATACAGTAACTGTATAATTTTCTGCAATAGTCACAGCATCTTTTGAAAAGTTCTTATTTTCATTCAAATCTACAAAGACTGATAAACTTTTACAGTACTGTATATACATGCATGTAATATTTGAATAAAATGTACAGTACTGTGCCTGTACAAGTCTTGAGCCAGCCCTCATTTCTTCAAAATAAATTACATTTAAATATGTATATTAAATAATAAAATGGCAACAATTTATATAATTGTATTATATTATACAAAGTGCCTAAAGATACAATTTAAAAATTGGTTGTTTATGTACAGTTCCAACCACTCAGCATTCAGCATCACCAGCCTGATCATCTGACATCATCTGCACCTGTTTCTCACTGGATTAAGCCTAAGGTTAGCTGCTTTTTATGCTTGAATGATTCATATGTCACTGTGGCTAAACAAACAAAGAAGAAAAAAAACATTCCTCTAAAACTGGTCTGGTAAAGGGACCGAAATGAAAGTCAAGTCCTTCAGAAACCCTGAGAGCTATTTCTCAAGACTGCATACTGTAAAAAAAAAAAAAAATCAGGCTGTTTGGAAGCAAAATATGAAGAAATATGGGGCGGCTTGAGACTTTTGCACAGGATTATATACATATATCTTACAATATTCAGGAGTACATTGATTTACTGCTGTGCTTGCCCCAGTAATGAGTCACTAGTTTAATCAATATGAGACTATTGGCCCATAATACTTAATGCTACAGTGCATATGATTTTTTTTTGGTCTTTTGTTGAGATGCTATAGCAGTTCTATAATAGGAATTCAGTGCTGTGTTGATGGTGTGGGGTTAGAATTGGTATCTAAATATACCATAATGATAACATAAATGGTACCATGAATATCATATGATATCATAACAGCAGCAGGATATTCATATGCTCAGAACTGCAAATACTGGGGCCAGATAACAAACCACATACACATACACATTTTGGCTGCTCCCATTAGGGGTCGCCACAGCTAATCACCCACTCCAGATATTTAATTTGGCGTACGTTTTATGCTGGATGCTGTTCTTTCAACAACCCTCCCCAATTTATCTGGGCTTGGGACCAGCACTAAGAGTGCACTATCTTGGGCAACAACCAGCGGTAGTGGTTGGTTCATGCCAACAAGAGCAACAAATACTATCCATTAGTTCACAAAGGAACCACCAAACCACATACAATTGCAACCATAAGAATAATCAGCACAATGCTGCAGTCACATTAGAGCCTAAGGTTTAAAATGTTCTTTTGAAAGTAGTTTGCAATAGCATTTTTTATATCTGAGATGCTTTAAACTCTTTTATCTAGTAATTTTAAAAACATAATTTTTTTTAAAAATACAAACTTACAGACCTACAGTATCTCCTAGTTTCTTTGATCTGTTTTACTCATACTATAGATACTGTATATGAATTTAATAGCTCTGTTCTTATTTTTTTTTTAATAAACCCATCACTTACTGTACATTTAACTCTGGCTGTAGTTTGCTTGAAGAAATGATGTAAACTGAATGACTATTAGTTACAGATTTACTTACAATTGTTGACTTATGTGCTAAACAACTTAGACAAAACTAAACAAAACTAGATCAGAGTCACAATTTAACCTGGCAACCAAGAATGTAGACAACGCCTAGAGGACAGCTGATGATCTCTTCACACATGCCAGCAGGACAGAGAAGAGCTGTATCAGATGGTGACACTGTGCTAGACACACACCATTCTGCTGTAATTAGAAGGAAACCACATTTTGGCCCATGCCCCCAGGGCATTTTTCAGGGCACAGCTGGGCCTGCTGAGAGGGAGACGTTTTGGTTCATACTGCTGAAGGGACACAGAAAGAGGAGACAGGGTAAAAGTCACACTGCCTAAAAACATGGCCAGCTCAGCTGCCATCCATATGGAAATGAACGTAGAAGGCTAAGAAACTGCAATGACGTTATATAAAAACAGTGTGATCCTGAATATGACAAACTGTAAACTAGGAGGATACAAAGTAAGATTGTAATTGGAGGCTTATTTTCCTCTAATATGCCCAGAAAATGTGCCGATAAAAAAAGGATATTTTATGAGTATAATTTTATACTTCAATAAAACAACTGACATAAACATAAACCTGGTAGCTGCAGACATACAGTGCATGATGAGTGACTTAAATTACTGATCACATAAGTTAGGGAGACACAATATATCACAAGCTGCCAATAAACTATCTTTATGAATCTCTGAGAGAACATTAAATGCTCTCTCACTATTCAAACAAAGCTCAATAGAGATATGAAGCCAGGCAATAACTATTTTATTATTTAACTATATAAGGTTCATCACTGGTATGAGCTCATTGTTAAATAAAAAAAAAATTCTATTTTCAAGGATCTTTTCTAAAACAACACCCGAACAGTCTAGATACCTTACAAAATAGGTAAAATTAAAGTGATACAAGATATTTTATATCTTATGAACAAGTAGAATATTACATTGACCCCTATTTTAAATTCTGCACTGAAACACAGAATTATAAATATATGTACATGCATTAGTCTTTGTCACACATGATTTAGGAATGGTTCAAAAACTGAGATGTCTATTGTGCATTATCACATTTAGCCACATTTAATTTAGTTTAAATGGTCAAGAATAAATAAATAAATAAGGTACCCTCCCATTATTTCCCCCAAAACCTGTGCAGAAATTTGCATATGTAAAATGTTAA
>JAQMYK010000002.1:18443174-18456813 GCA_030014345.1 Clarias buthupogon
CATAATAATAGCAATAACATAGGAAGATCATATAGAGCACACACACACACACACACACACACACACACACACACACACACATATATATATATATATAAGGTTAATTGATTTTGGTTCTTGCGCAAAGGTTTATTTCGGCTGAATAACAATGTACCTAAGATTTTTTGGGTTACCTAATTACACCTTCAGTGTAGTGCAGGTAGTTAAGCAGGTAATGACCAGGCAGTTTATAAGATGAGGTGAGGAAAGGTCACAAACAATAATGCAGTCCTGCCTCTTCAGTCTGAGTTAATAAATAAATAAATAAAAGGCAGTTACTACACAATTAAAATATCAGACATACATAATAAGGGACGCGTTTCTGTGCCTCTAATTAAGTGGTTCGATCAATTGTGGGCAGAATAGAAAATTGCTCCCCTTTATTTTGGGGCACATATGCTAGCTTGCATTGTAACATCTGGCAGCAGATATCAACCTAACAAGTGAAACTTGCAGTGGAATGTCTGTACTGTAAGTGTGGTTTCTGTGCTTCATTAGTTTATATGCCTATAAATCCATTATACTTCTAAGTATTATCATGCTTTTATTTAAAATACAATTATAGTTGGGAAAACTCACTGACAGGATGTGCATTAGTATAGCAGGTTGAAATAAAACACAATGAATATACAATAAAAGAAGAAGGCATAAAAAGGTGGATTTCAAATGAAGCAGGTTTCTTGATCCTTCAAACCTTTCTATTAGCAAGGAGTCTCTTCCCCAAAGTGAAGGCAAGAGAGTTTTTTAGCCCATGAGCACAAGTAAAAGGCAGCAACATGACTGAAGCAGAAATTGTGCACATCAAACCACGTGGGACATCAGCTAGGAGCGTTCCAAGAAATGAGCTTCACTTTCAATTTCACTGAAAGTAATCCATGGAATTTGAAACTGTTTTTATCCTGAGTGAATGAATGCCAAATCTCTCAAGCGTGCTTAAATCAGACAAGATTGAAGACAGGAATAGGGGAGTGAAAAGAACTCAAATTATATTCAGCACATCCCACACACTAAGGAATCAGATTAGGGTAATCCATGGGAAATCGTCCCTCTGTTGTTGCCTGTTTAATGACCTCCCATTAAGGTGCAACAAATAGCTGAATTTGACATGATTCATTTGCTTTATAATACGGCTTCTGTTACAACATCAAGGTTGAAGAAGCAGGGTCAGTTATCAGGCTCAGCTGGAGAGACTTTCGGGTCCTTTGTGGAAGGAAGACACAGGCCTGGGGCACACGCTTGGGTTGGGAATAGATTTGCTGAGTGTCTAGAAAAAGTGGAGAGTAGAGGACATGTGATCTCTCAGTAGGGCAGCAGTCTGTTCAGCAAGAAGGGACATGAATTATTAAGTGTGAGCTGGAACCCTGGGAAGAGTGGGGAAAAGGGTGGGAAATGCTAACTTGGAGCATGATGGGGTCTCAGTAGGGAGCCGGCGGTCATGGCAAGGCAAGTCCTGGCAAATGATAACCAGAGAGAGAAGGCATAAATGATATGTCTCCATGGATACTCTAATGCAGTTGTTACCTTTCTTTTCGCTTAAAAGACCCAATGGGGGAGAAAAACATGCCTATCTAACTCTGATTAATCCGTGTTTTGAGAGTCCAACCTTCTAAAGCTAAATAAAGCTAAAACGAGCAGGAAAAATAGATGCTAGCAACCAGGAATGATTGTTTCTGCGTGTCTAAAGATGTCAGTCACAGCCGTGTGATGGGTCATTAATATTTTGATATGCAGTATTAGCATGCCGGCTGTTTCAGAAGGATTTTATATTCTGATAGAAATAATACTGCTATTGATAAATTAACATGAACACAAGAAATAAAACCATTTAAAAATACAGTCTATTTCAATAAATTATTAGTAAATAAAATTACATTTTCTGTGGAGGGATGTGGAATGATCCAGAGAGCTTGAAAATATCTTTGTCAAAAATACTTAACCTTAAGTTTAGAGTACATTATTTTCCAAAACTACAGTTATAGCTTATACATTTACATTTACATGTTGGCATTTGGCAGACGCTCTTATCCAGAGCGAATTATAAAAATGCTTTGTAGTTTCCGTCATTGGATAGATCCCTACACAGGGTTACTACTGTAGGTTACTTACTAAGTACTGTACCATCATGTCAAACACTGTTGGGCAGGATTTCTTTTTAGGAGAGATTAGCCCAAGTACTGAAGAAACAGATATGTCTTAAATCGTCATTTAAAGATCATATAATGTAAGGTTATTCCACCACCTAGGCCGGAACAGAAGTGTCTATATGCATGTCTTCCTCGATGCCTGAGAGATGGCGGGATCAGCCATGCAGTGCTGGAGGATCAGGGGGAACGTGGTGCGGTGTGAGGTGTGATTAGAGCTGAGAAGTAAGTGGGTGCTGGGCCATTTTTAGATTTATACAGTAGGCAAGCACAAGGGTTTTGAATTTGATATGAGCAGCTACAAGAAGGCAGTACAGAGAGTGGAGAAGTGGGGTAGTGTGGGAGAAATTGGGAAGTTTGAAAACGACACGTGCAGATACATTTTGGATCAGCTGCAGAGGACGAATGGTGGACAGAGACAGTCCTACCAGGAGCTTATCTTTCTCATAACATGAAAGTATTGTGTAATATAAAGGAGGATTGACTAGAGGGCGTGAAGTAAAAGAAGTACAAAAGTTTGATGGCAGTGTGACACTAAAGTGCACTTATAGTATATACGTATATAGAGCAAAAAAACTGATAAACCTCTAAGTAACTGAGAGGGAAAATCTACAAGAACAAACACTACTGTGAGTTTGTGTGTGTGTGTGTAAGAGAGAGAGAGAGAGAGAGAGAGAGAGAGACTTTTACAGGTACAGGCTACAGAGGATTTGTTGGAACAGAATCATAAAAATCTAACAGTGCGTAATAAAATAAATGCTGCTGGATTGATGGTCTCATCTTGGTTCATACAGTCAAAAGGTAACTCTAAAAAGTATTGGAACACCAAGGCCAGTTCTATTGTGGTTAGTTCAAGCCAAGGACATTTGGGTTTGAGATCAAAAGATGAATAAAAGACAACATATTGGAATTTTACCTTTCTTTTCTTGATATTCCCACCTAAATGTGTTAAAAACATAAAATACAAGGACTTATATGTGCACCTATTTTCCACGTGAGCAGTAATATTAGTAGATGTATCTGACAGGTGACTGTTGTTGCGCAGGTGTGCAACGAAAATGATTGTTTTAACTCTGAATAGCTCTAAATATCTACTATGGTTGGTTTGATCTCCGGCTTTCACCTGTGAAGACTGCATTTGTTTCATTTCATTAAGAATGGACAATACAACAATTTGGAACGTCTGGAAAAAGAAAGAAACCACTTGTACACTAACAAATAGATATCGAACAAATCACCCTGAGAAAATAACAGCAGGTGATCGCAGAACATTGTGCATTGTGAGATCTATAAAATAAAACCTAAAACCAACATAAATAGGTGGCATTACCAACAACTTCCAAATGACAAGGCTGAAGGTGTCACAGTCCACAGTTTGAAGAAAAATACCATAAAAATGCAAACCATTCATTAGCAGTAGAAAATAATACAAAAGTGAAAGACCAAGTGTGGAGAAAAAAGGAACCAAAACTTGAACCAAAACAGACAAGCTCATTGGTCCAGTGCAGTGAAGGCAGCGTCACAGCTTGGGCTAAATGGGCTGACTAATGTGTATTAATGATGCAATTCATGATAGTAGCACCAAATGAATTCAGAAGTCTACAAAAACATTCTTATTGCCAATTTACAGAGAAATTAATCTAGTCTAATAAGGTGGAACTTCATCATGCAACACAGCGAGTCACATGTGAGAATTTAAATTCTCTCTTATTTTTGTATGTATTCATGTTTTTCTTATTTTATTCTTAACCATTGATTTCTGAGATTCACCATGTATTCTTACTTTTGCTCTTGTGGTCGAGAGCACTGTTACAAAGATAAGAAACACAATCCTTTTTAATAGTCTTCAAATTGTTTACCGGATGCACAAAAACAGTTTAAAAATTAAAAAACATAAAAATGGATCATAAAATGAAAGGTAGATTATTATATGTTTTTAGAGGAATTACTGTATAATATAATAGAATTTGTGGACTTAAAAAATCATTTTGGTCAATTGATCTCAATTAAACCTATTTTAAACCTTTGGTTGTTTGTGTGTTCTGCTTCTGAATGGATTATATTAGGTGCTGTAAATGCTTTGGCCATCCAGAGAGGGCATTTTTAGATCTTGCACAGATTTCATGAAACGTAGGAATGGATGATAATGGATTATAAAAACCACTATCCAGTTTAACTGTTATTTAAAAAAAAAAAAAAAAAACTTTAAAAAACTTTAACATAGATGACAGTGGTTATGCCTTCACTCTAGGAGTCATTATTTCTTTAACTGTGTGTCAGCCTCAGCCTGACATGGCATTCACAGCATCACAGATCTTTTGTCATTTCGGTGCTTTTGATTTATACTGTGGAAGATCATGTGTTTACTTTGTTCCGCTTTATTTCAAAGTAATTTGATTGCACTACCTTTCTTCAGTGGCATCTCTCCAATTCTTGTGCCTGATTTGCACACAGCACAACATGCACCTTCTTTTATAGTGTTTAGGGATGTTACCTATGCTAATTACATGCTAATCCTATGCACCCTCAATGTATCATCAAGTGGGATTCATCATTTAGCTCACCTGGATAATAACTGATTGGGATGGTTAAGAGAAATTGGTGCATCTGGCATCGACTTCTCTTTTTTCTCTCTTAACAGAAAATTTAGAGGAAATTTAAGAAGAATTTAAGAGAATGTTGCTGCATGAGACACAGTGACCCAAACCACACTGGCAACTTCATCAGGGGAAAAAGTAAAAGGTTTTGGATAACCAAGAGAATAACCTCTAATCAAAATGAGCAGCATTTTACTCCCTACAAATGAAGCAAAACTTCATCATCAGTGCAAACATGTACAGTAAAAGCATAATAAATGAAGAATGCAACAGTTTGGTGAGGCACAATTTGATCATGAAGTTATTACATCTAGATTTAAACATCCACAAATTAATTAAATTTAATTCTGATCTATTTGGGAATAATTTTTTGAGCACATTCCCCAATGTTTTTATTGTATAGCAAAAAAATTTAAAGAATTTTTTTCTTGCCATACTGTACATTTGAATGTGAATGTATATTATAATTAATTTTGCTAGCAGGAACACACTTTACAGTTACAATTACAACTAAAGTTTTTGGAATTTTCAGACCAAATTGCAAGTCTTTATTCTTTATTTTTAACTTCACCATGACTGGAATGAGTAGCACGTCAAGTGTGAAGAACCGTCACAGTATATGACCAAATGTGTAATATGAAACTGATATAAAAAGAATGAAATTAAATTGTCACTATTCCATCATTCGCCACAAAGCTTAAAGATGTCCAATATCTCAGCCTAGTGCAAATGAGATTATCAAGATTTCCAACAGGTTTGGTTAGAAAAAACAAATGCAACATTGTACAGAGCAGTTACTCTTGTAAAATGGTTCTATTCAAATATATAAGTGTGCATTTACAGTATGTCTTTCTGACCTGCATGTTAAGGTTAAATGACTGTTCCAATGAAGTGCAGAGGCACAGCGGTGACTCAGGATGCTTAGTCATATGCATTTCACTCAGAATGTTTAAATGCCTTTGTGTTAGTCTGACTAAAACCAGGCTTTTAAAAAGTAAAGGTAAACAAGATGTAAATCATACTCAATTTTGCTTCTCAAAGTCAGAATTGCACACCAAGATAATCCAAGGTTGGAAGTTGAGCTACTTCTTGCACATATAACTCAATTAGAGACAGTAATATGCCTAAGTAACTCATTTGTTGATTTTTTTTGTCTGTGACTTACTGTAACAGGTAAAACAGGATAGGAGGGCATATCGCTACTTATCATAGCAGAGTCAAACATAATAAATAAATAGAAAATAAATAAATATATAAATAAATAAATTCCCCTGCTGTTTGTATAATGGAACAAGGACAGTAGTCCAATTAAATGGTCTTATAAAGCTATAACCGTAGCTTGACTTACCTGTGCTTGTGCATGTAAACTTGGTGACTGAGGAGGACTAAACTCTCCTGCTGCCATTACAGCTGCACTTGCTGGCATGTGACACCAGTGCTCCATAATCATTACTGTTCCCTGTTCACTCACACTAAGCTTCTCCTCTGACTCTGTTACTACATTTATCTTATATCTATTGCCCTGTGTCTCTTACACTTTCTTTCTCAAGATGAACACTGGTGAGGAGGTGTAACTCCTCATATAAACATGCCTTAGACTGCCATTATGCTGCGAATAAAAAATAAATAAATAAAGATTTATTAAAGAAGATCTTATTAGTATAAGGGGCTTTGGTATGAGTTGTAGATTTCAATATGAAAATTTGAATACTCAATAAAAAGCTGATTAACAAGATAAACTACTTTTTCATGTGTAATTAAATTAGAATTTATTTTATTTATTTATTTATTGGTTTGTAGCAACTGTGGATATTAAATTTATTGAAAAAATGTGTAATTAAACAGTACATCGTTTTTTTTTTTTTTTTTTTTTTTTGCTTTTTTTCCTTGCTTATCTCCAACAATTTAACAATTTGGGATATTTAATTTGTTGACTTTTTTTTTTTTTCCTCTTGGAGGTGAAGAAATGGAATGTTCATGACTTATGTGCTATGACCATGGTTGAAATCTGTGTGAGACAGTGTATAAAACATGTTGTTTGCTCAGACTCAAAAATGGGTTCACACATTTATCTTCGCATATACTGTAGCACTAATTTACACCTGGTGTTGGAAAGGTGAACTTAGTCTCATGCAAAAATGGTTGCCGCTAATTGCCTAAAGTTTAGTTTATCAAATGCAATGTGTGATCATATGCTGTTCTCATTTTGCCTCATAGGTATGCACCATTTATCTATTTTTTATTCTCTCTCTCTCTCTCTCTCTCTCTCTCTCTCTCTTTCTCTCTCTCCCTCCTGCTCACACCGTCCAACAGTTTATCTTGCCCAGAGATTCTGGCAAACACAGCAACTGTGTGAGAAAAGGTTTCACACACTAACAAAGTGACCTATAATTAGTTGTCAACAATTTCTCCAATAGAATTTTGGCTGCCTGCATTAACTCTCTCAGCATACCATGTTTTCACCTTATACTATAGGGTGAATTAGGTTGAGTATGGACTTGGGGCTTATTATTAAAGTATGTGTGAAGCAGGAGTCAGCTCTGTCCTTTGAGATTACTGAGATATTGAGCTGGGCTGGTCGCTGAATGATAGACAACCTCCTGCCGGTAAATAAAGAGATTTACCACACCCGTGGGAAGGCACCGCACCAACATAGCACACTCGTCGACACCAATTAGCAGCTACAGTACACACAGCAGTTCTGAAGAATGCCAAACATGTACATATATCATGAGCGTTGGAAAAAAATAGTTCAGTCTTTAAACACACACATACACACACTTAAGCTACAAAGAATATTTGACTAAGTACAGCCTTTTGCACATGTAAGCATACATGCATTCCAACATCTGCATTTTATCTTCAAAGCCACCTAAAGGATAAAAGAAAACTGCAGCAGAGAGCCATGTCATCTTATGGTTTGCATTATTGAAGTTTAGCCTCCCTTGACTTGGCACATATTAAAAGAAGGACTCGTCTTTTAAGTCAGTGTGCTGTATTTGATAATTCAGGATGTTCTGATCATGACCAACTAGCTCATTCATGCGCAAAACATGTTTCATAATGTTAAATTGAGATTCTTTGTTAGATGTTCTTTTGAGAATAGGATCATTTTAAAGGCTATTTTAAACAGTAATCAAAACGATTGATTTCACAGGCTTAGAAATACTGTACTATAAATTTTTAGTTGGAACACTGGAGGTTTTTTGGAATATAATTTATTTACTGTTTGAGCAAAAATACCATATGCAGTGGAACCTTGGATTGTGAGTAACTTGGTCTGTGAGTGTCTTCCAAGACAAGTTTTTTAACTTAATAAACGAGCGAGGTCTTGATATATGAGTAGTACGCATGCGTTTTGTCTGCCAAGCGTCAAATGATCACGACTGCCAAGGGTTCTTCTTTCTTTCGCGCTGAGGGATTGTGGGTAATCATCTCCCATGCTCAGTCTCAAAGTACATGCGTCACTTGTATAGTCAACATACATGTGCAGATGTAATATTTACTATAACATTGATACAGACATTTTTGCGACACCATTCCCATATTCTGGTAGTTCTCAAATTTCCCTTCATAAAACTAATGATACAGTAACTTTTGTTCTAATATGCAGGTTGAAGTCTGAAGCCTCCCTGTTAAGACATACAGGCAAGGTTTCTATATAAGCACTTTTTTTTTTTTTTTTTTAATCACCATCGACCTATGCTGTGTTGCTGGCATGTATCTGTGCTGCTTGTGATTTAAGGGTTTTACTCATGGGGAGAACATGCAAACACAGATGCAAAGGCAGGAATTAAATCATAACTTTACAGGTGTAAGGCCACAGAGGTGTGATTGCACAGTTTCTTCACAGTTTGAAAAACAAACAATGAAAAAAAAGAAAAAAAGGAAAATAGACTTTTAGAATCACTCGCACTCACTCTATACCACTTATCCTGTACAGGGTCACAGGAAGCCTAGATCCTCGCCAGGTTGCTAGGCCATCACAAGCACACACGTACACTATGGGAAACACTTCAGTTAGCCTAATTTGCATGTCTTTGGACTGTGGGAGGAAACCAGAGTACCCAGAGGAAATCTAGCAAGCACAGAAAGAATATACAAACTCTACACACACCCAGACCCAAAGCAGGACACAAACCCTCTACCCTGAAGGTGCAGGGCCACAGTGCTAACCGCTATGCCATGGTTCCCGTCACATTAATTCATCTGTGGTTTAATGTTTTTACACTCTTGTCTGTGTGATTTGCAATGCTTATAAAGGAAATTTATATATACACATTTCATAATGACAGATAAATCGACAAATACACTGTGTGCCAAAAGTTTGTGGACCCATGATCATCACATCATTCATTATGTGAATTGTGCTGTTGTCACAGATGCCATAAATTCTGGAACACTGAATTGTCTGTCTTTGTGTGGTGCAGGACAAGTCTACCCATAAAACATGGCTTCTCTTTTATGTGCTGTAGGTTGTAGGGTGAGGCCTACATGGATCAGAATTATTTCTCTGGTGGATGCTCAATTGGACTTGGATCTAGAGGGCTTGGAGACTATGTCAGTGGACTTGGGTTCTCTGCCTGCTGGCCCCTGTGTCTGGAAAGCCATGGTGCACTGGGTGTTCTGGTGCCTTTCCATCATTGCCACCATTGACTTTTTTACAGTGATTGGTGCTGCATTGGCATTTCTGTGGCCTTTAGTCCTTGCAGGTATGATTGAACATTGGGTACCCATGATACTATCACCAGTTTACTGATCAATGTTGTTTAGCATCTGGCAGTTAATGTTTTGGCTTTTTGGTCGCTTTAGTGAAGAGTTAATCAGGTGTCTCAGACCACTTTTACTGACGACAGTGAAACGTGTAAAATGTGGATTGTTTATTTGGTGCAATAAAAACAGAAGGGAATTAAATAATTTTAAAGAAATTCTTGTTTCTTGATTCTTGCTTCCTCAGCCAAAGAAAACATACCCACCACAGACATGGTACTTTGATCAGTTCTTCAAAGACCTTGTCATCAAAGTCTATTAGGATGACAATCGACAAGGGAAATTTCTTGAGCTAATATCAAAACCACAGATAAAATGGGTCAGTAATTGCTAATTACTGAGAAACTAGGAAAGTAGAGTCATGGACAAGACAAGAGTAGCTGAATACACTGAACTACTTAATGACATTTAAATGGGTTGAATATATCAGACTCTAGAGTTGGTTGAACTATGTTATGCTGGTTAAGGTACAAGAGACATTTGTGCAAAATATGTTGTGAAATGTTTATAAGCAGACAAGAAAAACGACCTCCTGCAAATACTTTCCTGGTGCTTTTTATAGAATTATTGGTAAGACTGCAGACAAAACAGTTAAAAACATTCTGAAAATATCTAAAGGTGACATCTAAAAGCTAGATAAGCTTTAGTAACTGGAGACAAGGAACATGGTTAAGAGTAGTATCCTAAAAGGAAAAAAAAAAAGAAAGAAAAAACCTGCACTGACATCAATAAGCGACTCCATCATGGCACCGGTGTGGAGATAAATTTACATATACGTCTATAGCTCATAGCCGTGCACTCCCAGAAGAGCTGAAATATGAAAGCAATGTCACCCAAGGCACTGGAACTAGCAGGGAGAGAGAGAGAGAGAGAGAGAGAGAGAGAGAGAGGAAGAAAGAGGGAGACTCTCAAGAGCACTGCATGAGAATAATTCTCACCTAAGGAGATATTTTTTTGAAGAAATTAATGATCTCACTAATAGATAATGGACGTTCCTGCCTCTATGGCATGAGTATTTAAAGGAGAACATTCTTTTTCTTCATTTTTTTCACATCTCTTTGATCTCTTTGTACTGCGATATTAAATGCCCCTGCAGCATTCAAAATGGATCCATTTGTTGAAGTATGGACGTTTCAAAGCCCACACGCCTGCATGCCATGGGTCATTGGGTGAAAGGGACACAATCAGAGAACAAAGGAAAGATATTGGATTAAAAGGAAAAAATATATATTGTGAATGTGAAACCAATAGAGCAGCGTTTTAGCATGGCTAATTCATAACCCACACACTAAAGACCACAAACCACTCAGTTTGTTACAACTCATTCATACTAGCTCTCATTATTTCTTTCATTGCTTGGCTCAGCTAGGTCTATTTTCTCTCTAACTCACTCGTTCCCTATACAGTACTACCGGGTCACAGGAAGCCTGGAGCCTATTTCAGGGGACTCGGGGCACAAGACAGGGTACAAACTGTTCCAATCCTTCGCAAGGGCACACACACAGACACACACTGACTCCAACAATGTGAACAATTCGGAAATAGAACTGAGCCTAACGAGCAAATCTTTGGACTGTAGCAGGTAACTGTAGAAGGAAACCTACCAAGCATGGGGAGAACATACAATCTTCAGGCACACAGACTCTTGACAGACAGGAGCCAAACCTTTGACGACCCTCATGGTGTGTGGCCACAGTGCTAACCATTACGCCACTTTGCCACCGCATTCTCTATTCTCATTAAATAAACAAGTAATCATTTCTAATCACATACCACCTGGGCAATATCCCAAATTCAGAGACTCCTAGAGAATAGTGAAACCATTAAGCAATACATCCTCAGAAGGATCAACAAAACATAGATAACTATTTTTTTCCCTTCTATTTTAGAAAATGCAGTCATTTCCAGTATTGTTTGTTCTGACTACATTTACACTTTTCATATCCAGCACTCATAGTACTTTTCAGCTCTGCTTGGTTATGAAGTTTCCCACCTGGATCCCTGCAGACCCTGAGCTATAGCACGCTGAGGAAGATTAGATTCGAGTTGCATTTTGTCACAGCGCTCCCATTCATCAGATTATACAATAAATATGACAACCCCAATCTGGTCGTGTATTGGTAGGTGTTGCGTTGTGTGCTTAGGTCAACAGAAATTTAATCAAATGACAAGTCCACTGAGCCTCTACCTCCCAACCAAGTCAGAAACACTTGAGCAGAGCAGAGAGCTGGTTGATACCTATAATCGTGAGTCTACTTCAAATTAATAGTGAGCATGTGGTGTAATGTAAAGCTGTATACATTCTATTAAAGGCTTGGGCACAAAAACAGGATTTATTGTGAGTGAGTTTTAATGCAGTTTGTCATGAACACACATGTGATTATCTGCATTAATTGTGTCTGCAAGTCATTCATATTCCCAACAGATTCATGCATACACTTGGTTAGAAATAAAAAGACCTGGCTAACTTTCTCTGTTTTTCACTCTTTCTCTTTCTCTCTAACTCTTTATATCGCTTTACATCGAGAGGAGTCATTAGCACTAGCTGATGGCCTAACCTTGGCCACTGTTACTCAGGCCATTGCCACATTGGCTGAGGTTATCTCTGGGAGTCAGTTGTGCATTACAATGATGGAAATCAGCAATACACAAAGCCAGCTCCAATTAGTCTAGTGTGTCAGTGTTTTGGGCTGCATAGTGTACATTTGCTCTCATATTCTCCTGGCATAGAAGTGCTGATGTGTGTCGTGTGCATATTTGTGTGTGTTTCTACAGCATAATATGATTTGCTCATTCATAAATCTAACTTGTGCAGGCATTGCCTGCATATTCCACATTTTATCATATTTTTTGGGAGTGAAATTATGCTTACTTCTATTTTTTAAAGTACTTAGATATTGCCTTTTTGTCTATGTGTCAAAGGGTATACACACTTCACATATTAAACCCTGAAGCTATGCACTTCTCTACATTTGTCTTTCTGTAAGTTACAATATACCCAAAAGTTTTTTATAACAGCTTAAATACAGTTTCTTCCACATTATTTATTTATTTACATTTTTTTTAAAAGAAGGAAAATAAATTGGCTGGTTTCACAGCTCCAGTTTCTCATCTTACTGTTGTTTTCCTTCCTGGACCGTCGTCTCCTGTGCTCTCGTTACACCAAAGTAGAAAGCAATGCTCGAGACAGTGCTGAATCAACAGCAAAGCCCACAGAACCTCTATATCTCCTGCATTAGACAAAAAACCCAGTGGAACACTTGATTTCTCTGTGTCCAAAGGACTTCCTGGAGAAAGCCCTATGAACAGGTTTGAGCCTAATTCCGAACAAATAACTCAATTTTACTCAGGCGACATAAGACAAATTTGGCATTTAATGGGTAGAGTAGATGCCTCAATGTGACTCTGATGTACCGTTCTACATACGCTTAGTTTCACAGTTGGCGTCAGGATCACCATGTGACCCGTCCATGTTTCACAAGACGTCTGTGCATTAGTGTTCAGCAGCTGCCATGCTGGCACTGACACTGGCCTTGATAAGCAGTTAGAGGCTTGGTGCTGCCTTGCTGATTCACTGCTATTAGCAAAACAGCACTTGGTCTGCAGTGCTGTGCCACTTTTGGCAATGTGCATCTGAGTCTGTACAGACACCCAAATAATTCCTGACTTGAAGCACTAAGTATTCATTACTAGGCAGAGTGTGGTGTCTTTGGATGATAGATACTCAATTAAGACTAATAAATCTTTATTTCTTTTCTTTTTTTTGGAGGTAGACTGAGCTATTTACCGCTACCTGACTATTTGACTATATTGGCTTAATAATTACATTAAGTGTAGGAATACATAAAAAACTAATAATTTCATTCACTTTTTAATTGCAAGAATGCTGTCAGGGTCTATCTGCTTTGGATAACTAGTAAAACTGATCAAAGAATGTTTCACTCGCTCACTCACTCATCTTCTATACCACGTTATCCTGTATTCAGGGTCGTCGGGACCTGGAGCCTATCCCAGGAGACTTAGGTCATGAGGCGGGGTACACCCTGGAGAGGGTGCCAATCCATCGCAGGGCACACACACATACACACACTC
>JAQMYK010000002.1:18465261-18479776 GCA_030014345.1 Clarias buthupogon
TACTCTAGCCTCACACACACACACACACACACACACACACACACACACACACACACACACACACACACACACACACAGCGCCTGCGTGCACAAACGGAAATACTTATCTGTCGGGATACATTTTTTACTTTTTTGAAAGGTAAAGTGCATGTTAATTTGTTTTATTTTTACTTTATATTTTGTTTTAATTATTTTTAGGTATTTATTTTTGGGACTGTGGAACGAATAATTTAAGTTTCCATTATTTCTTACGGGAAAATAAAATTTGGTTGACGAGTGTTTTGGAATACGAGCCCGCTTCTGGAACGAATTATGCTCGTAATCCGAGGTTCCACTCTATTTAGATTTGACTTATGTTGCAGGTTAAACTTCAGGCAGATACAAAAGTACTGCAAAAATTCCCATAAATTCTTTCAAGTCAATTTGGCATGATGCTGTGACATGATCTGGCACATAACTGCTCATAACTTCACTTCTACTCAACATTTAAATTTTAGCGCATAACACTGGACTCTCAGCTTGGGTATTTTACATGCCCCACATGTGTTTTATACATGATAGTTTTTTTATTAATGCCATAGTTTCGGAACATATGAGACAAACTAATTGTAATCTTCGCGCAGGAAGAATAAACATACATTGAGCCGTCCATTCATCTTTGAAACTTTAAGTTTAATAGTATAAGTAAAAAGTTTTTGCAGTAAGCCATGTAGGCTTTCCTTTCTGTTTCTTGAGGCTTTTGGTGGTTTGTAGGTGTATTGCAATCTGTCCTATGTCTTCCAGATACTCTTTGTATACAGTAAACTATCACTTTGATTAGCTCTGTTGAGTGATGCGTATAGCACACTTCAAAGGAAAAAGGGTTAAATTAGTAAAAAAAATATATGCTAGATGCTGTGACATAAAAATAACACATAACTGCTCATAACTTCCATTGTACTCAACATTTTGATTTAATTTATGGCGCAGGTTTAACTTCAGGCAAATACTGAAGGACTGGCAAACTTTCAGTAAATTCTGTCCAGGCTGTTGTGTGCTATTTTTATGTCACAGAATCTAGCATTTTTAAAAAAAAAAGTTATTTAACGCTTAAAAATCATTGTAACATCATTTTGTATTGACTGTCAGTTTGACTGTGATTACAAAGCCATATTATTTTCCCCCACCTGTAAAAGGTTTTAGAGAATGATCTTTTAAACATATTGCCCATTCTTATTGCATATATATGTATATACCGTACACCATGTCATAATAAAAGAAATGGCAATTAGAAATCATTCTTATCACTCTTACAAGTACATCATTTTAGAAAGCAGTGGATAAAATTAATAATATTTCATGCATGTACAGTTAGAGCAAATATATAGATATAAAAAAAAAAAACAATAATAAGTTTTGTGAGGAAATAATGATCGAAATGAGATTTAATGATGTCACCGCAGAGGATTTATCAAAGTAAGTAAGTAATAAAGGAGCAACGTGGCAACATGCCAGATCATTATACCTTCCTAACTTCCCCTCTCTTTCTTACTCTTGTTCCTGCCTTCTGTCTCACTCTTTCTCTTTTAACAGATGTGAGGACTTGGTGTCCGGAGGCTGGTCTGGTGGAATGAGTTATCCCCATGTGCAAGCCAGCCTAATGGAGGCCACTGACTCAGACATCTGTTTCCAGGGCAGGGCATACAAAAAGTCATCTACCAGCCAGTAGTTTATGGAGAACCACAAATACTGACAAGGCAATTACAGAAGAGTCACAGAGACCAGGAGGAAAACCAGGACAAAAAGTAATGTTATGACTTATTCAGTTTATGGATATTTTTATTATTCAGAGTACCAGAAGGGACACGCCCAAACACAAACACACACACACACACACACACACACACACACACACACACACACACACACACACACACACACACACACAGTTTGTCAAATTATTCCTGTTAATTTAACCACATCACCAAGAATTGATGAATAGCACGTTTATACCACACATCAAGTCTATACACTATAGCACTAACCTTTTACATCAGCCCTGCAGCAGTCTAGCTTCTTATCTGGGAAAACACTGTAGCGCCGATAACAAGAGCTTTCATATCCTATTTGAGCGAATACCCCCTTAGGACCATTTCTTGGTCTCAGCACAATCTATATTCATAGACAAAAGCCTATTGTGAAATGTTGCTCAACTCTAATTTGATGCAGATAAAAATAATGACAATGGAACGTAAAGATAAGATGAACTTCCTGTACCCTAAGTGTCTGAGCGCATTGCTAAGGGGCTCAGTGGAGGCATTCATGGGAGATGGGATGGGTGGAGTGTCTGTTTTTATTAGACAACCTGGTGATGATATGTAAGAAATGAGAGAAAAGGAAGACAAAAAGAATGCAGAGTCAGTGATCAAAGGTAACCTAGTTAGTTTGGAGGCCACATGGGGATGATGACAGTGACACTGACAGGATTTTGTAGTTCGTGATTCATAGAGTTCTCTTTCTATTTCCTTCCTCTTGTGTCACATTCAGCACACGATGTCTGGGATTAACAGAGGAGCTAATCTCACTGCACACCTTCTGCATCTGTCTATGTCCTCCCGGAATAAGGAAAACCCTTTACGTGGTAGAATGTTGACATTTTCTAGATAAATGTCTGATGATTACCAGACAAAGGGAGAGAAAATTATATTATATAAATATTCAATTTAATTCCACTTAAAGAACCCAACATATTGATTGTCTAAGTAACTGCTATGTATGCATATAATTAGCTTTTTTTTTTTTTTGTATTAGCTGCAAAATTATATGTGTTTAGATTTTTCTTTGAATAAAAAATACACTCCAATTATTTCATTTCTTGTCAAGAGGGAAAAAAATAAATATTTTTACAGAACTAATGTACAGAGGAGCAATAGCATGGTAACCTGCTTTTAAATTTCTTCAAACATTAGCAATTATGTGCATGGGGTACATTCTGAAAAACAATAGTAATGTGACTTGCACACATTCACAAAAAAATAATACCCTTTCAGGGTAAAACTCTTGGCATTCGGAAGTGTATCATTGTAAAGATACATTGATTATATATTTGACAACATACATAACAATACAACCCTTTTTCTGAAATTAGCTGAAATTGTCCAAGTGAGATAGGTTTCAGTGGGTGAAACCAAGTGCAATATGCATGTCTACACCCGGGTAAAACTCCTCAAACCAAGATGATTTCTAACATTTGGTTAACATACTGTCATGGTAACTGTCTGGGTGACGTGTTTTATTGTTGTGGTTTATTTGCATTTTGGACCGGTTTTGTTTCCCGGAACGCTTGTTTTGACAGGTCTGTGTTCTGCTTTCTCACTTACTCTTCACATTCATGGTTCTCACGCGTCTCTTTTTTCCCAATTTTTGCCCAATTTTCTTCAGTTTGATGTCTTGCACCTGTTTAATCTCCTTGTTTCATTGCTGTTTAGCTGTGTTGAGTTCCCAGTACAGTATTACTCATTTCAAGTTCAGCCATAGCTTTATATGCTCTTCTGTTTTATTTATGTATGATAAATGAAGACACGTCTGTGTTTCTTACCTGCCTAATTCCTCAACTCATGACACATACAGCAAAACAACTGCTCATTCACTGATTTCTAGAAAACTTCAAGTGTCATGATGTTGTGGCAGGTTGAGGTTATACCTAAATACAAATTTCAAGTGGTGGTAGAAGTACACAAACACCAGTCAAGTAAAAGTACAAGCACTTGCCTAAAAATGTCCTCCACTACAAGTAGAAATATCGATAATTCTTTTTACTCAAGTTTAAATGTTCTAAACTGTGCTTTAAATACAAAAATACAAATGCTCACCAAAGAAACTGGATATTTATTTGTACTGAATTACAGCTAAACGGTATTTTAAACACAACTGAAGTTGATGGTGTTGATAACATGAATGTGCAAGTCTAGCAGAGATTGATAGCAATAAGATTTGACATTAATTAAACATATTGTGGGTAGCATTGTTAGCATCTTTCATTGCTTCATTGCTAGTTTCTACCATTGCTACGGAAAATACACAAGTATATTACAGATACTTGAAAATAAACCTAAGCCTTGTTACCTGACACCTGTCCAAAACTTGCTTACTTTTATCTTTCAAAATGAATACTTAAGGAACTAGATGCCTTGCACCTCCAGCGTCTGGGTTTGATTCTTAATTCTTGAATGGTGATGGCTGGAAATGGATACTAGGCAATTAGAAATAGATGTTGAATCAGTAATAAATAAATAAATACATAAATAAATAAAAAATAGACCGCAAAAAAATTGTGGATGATTAACAGATGATAACAATATAGAGTTATTTGAATAGAGTTGACAGTAGGTAATTTAGTCTGCAATTTTTCTCTGATCAGGAGGATATAACTAATCTGGAAAGAAAATAAGCACAGAGGAGCACATTTAAGTTTAATCTCCTGTGAATAGGCTAATCGAAGATTGAGCAGGAAAAAAAGTCTTGAACCTCGCCTACCATGGAAGCCTTTTTCTGGCTAACTCAGGCTTGACCTTTAGCAGGTGGGCAAGTTAAACAGACCACCTACTGGCTGATTGCTTTTAAAATGCTGGAATTGAGTTCTGGATGAAAAGGTGAAACTAAAAAGGTAAGTCTAGGTAAACCATCTTGCCAAACTGAAAAAATAACAGTTTGAGCACATTGCTATCTGCTTCTGAATATGTGATGGTTTCTTTTCATATACTTACTGTATCAACCATGCATATTTTGAGCATGCTGCATTTATTCATGCAAACAAAAGGACACAAGAGGAATAGGGGCAATGTCAAAGACAAGTTCAAAAAGTAAGTCAATCAGCAGAGCAATCCTGTAAAAACAAAACTACTTCAAGGTTAAACCATGTATGTGTGAAATGAAACAAGAATACGCTAGAGGAGAGTGTTCATATCAGCAGACTGTTGCTATAATTCAGGTTTTTGAGGGGCATATGTGATGCACAGTGGGACTGGACGTGCAGAGAGGCCCTCAGGGACCGACAGGAGCTCATATGCGGTGTTTGGAATCAAAGAGGCCCCCTGCCAGAAGCCCATCTCCTGGAAAGCAGGGAGTCTCTAGTGGGGTTAAGTGGAGCTGTGCTGTGTAATCAGGAATACAAGTCTACCCTCTAGCTATGGCGCCTTTTGTAAGGTGGAAATAGAGGTTCTATTGTTTTCTTCTTTAGCACCCACACGCTACAGTTTAGCTTTATGTGTTCAAACATTCCATGACTGAAATGTAAACTGAGACATAAAAGACAAACCATAGGAGTGAAAATTAGCCAAAGCCAACAATAAATAACACATTTCTATGATTTGTTGTGAAAATTGCTTAGTAAGGTATGGATGGGGTGATGTCATTAGCGGGGCTTTGAATATTATAATGCAAAAATATATGATATGACGAATGAGAATGTATCGGTACAAAAGTCTCAATATAGAAAACCAGAGGTACATACTTTGTTTTCATGTGAACAAGAATTTATCCTATTTGAATCATTCTTTATGGAATGAAATACTACACAGATACTCTAAAAAGGTGGATATTTACAAAGTACATCTGGCATGCCATGTTTATAATAAATTGTTTTCAGAATGAATGCATTGTGGCCTTTTGCTCATTTTCTTGATTATGACCACTGATTCAACGGCATCCTGAGAGTTCCCGAATACATTCTGAGGCATTATAATAAAAATCATGGCAGGCATAAAGCTTTAGTAGATTTGGCCAGTTGTGCATGAAGATATCTTGGCCATTTATATGTGCTGTTCATTAGCCAATAAGTTATTTGCCAATGAGTTAACAGATCAATGATTGACTTATGCTCAGCATTCTCCATATACATACTGATATACACATTTGAATTAAGTCACCATTTTTGAATACAGTCTTCCCATGCTGCTGCACATCAACTGAAACAACAGCCATACCAATAACAAGATTAGAAATCAAAGGATTAAAATGCTATATGGAGAGACTTTAAACACACTCCATCAACTACTGTATACACTGAGACTTGGAAAGAGTATATGTGTGATGTACTGTGGTCTTTCCTGGGGGTCATGGTCACAAGGTGACAGATTTGCTAGTACTTTTGAATGGAAATACCCTGGTGGTCCAGAACACAAGAAAGCTCAACCCATTTATTAAAGGATCGTTCATTCATTCATCTATCTTCTATAAACCCTTTATTCTAGTCAGGGTTACTGTCCTGATGCTTGTTCAAGGAACAATAGACTCGACCCTGAATGAGACAACACTCTTTTACAGTGTATCACAGATGCACACAAGTTTACACAAATAAGTGGTTTTAATTCAGAGCCAACCAGTTGTCATGATTTGGGCGATAAGTTCAATGGTACTTATTGTGACACTGTGTCCTCCTAATTACTGTAGGATATATTTTTTAATTATTATTATTTCTTGGATTAGTTGCAAAATCAGTCTTTAAACACTAACCCAGGCATTGTATAATAAATTGCAAACAGCCTTCATTTATGTAATTATTGCATAGTTTATAATTACGTAAATACCACTTATTTTATTATTAGTTACTAAGTAATTACCCAGCATTTATTAGTAGTTACTTGACTTAATTGTTATTGTAACTTTAACTGTAACACTTAATTGTTGATTTCATTATTAACCACTGCATAGTTACATATGATTGTATTCAACAGTATTGAACATTGCTGCCAATGTAATTAACTAAACTGGTTTGATAAGACTGATTAACAAATAATTGCCACACGATTCATTGCTAACATACAATTACAGTACATGTTTGCATAATATTTTTCGTTGTTTGCTACAGTATGTTTCTACTCTCCGAGATTACAATGCCCTTTGTAAATCCATCTAACAAGAATAAATGAAAGATTTTTTTTTATTTAGCTGTAGCTCTCTGTGCCCTTTAGTATATAAACGGTGAATGCATGTTGCAGGCACACCAAACATGAAGCTCAGCTTGTGGGCAAAAGAGGTTAGAGCACCAGTGACACACAGCAGCCTACTTAACTGCTTAATTTAATCTCAATAGGAAAGGAGGCTCTTTGTTAAAGAAAAAAGGCGATTAGGCAGGCAAGCGGCACCTTTGCCTTTTCTTAATGCAAATCTTTCATTTATTCCAATTACCCTTTCCCCTAGGCTATTCACTGAACATTCATCTTGCCAATCTGCCAGCACTATCCTTTCATGACGCCTGTTTATATTATAATCAAGTCTCTGTGTTTGATGCTTTTTGCTAGAACCTTTAAACAACCAGGACCTTTCACCTATTAAATTCAGTATAAACAATATATAAAGCAATTATTATAAGTGATTTAGCTGCAGAACTGAGCTTACATGTAGCTGTCAGTCAGTCAGTTACTATGTCAATTTGTCAATTTGTAAGTCGGAAATAGTCTTAATAGAAAGTAAATTAGGTCAATCACTCAATTTCTAAGTCAGTAAGTCATTAAGTGAGTAAGGTGATGTAATGGTTATTAGAAGGTCCCAGGTTCAAACCCCAAGTTCGAACCAAGTTGTATTGTTGAGAGGCCCTCATCTCTCAACTTCAGGAGTGGATAAGGGCGACTGCCAAATGCGCTAACCATAAACGTTAAGTAAATCACTTAGTCAGAAAATAAAGTGGTCAAATCAAAGTAAAGTTAGTTAGTCAGATGTAAAATCAATCAGTCAGAAAGTAAAATCAGTGAGTCAGTCATTCAGAAAGTAAAGTCAGCCAGTCAGTAAGTCATTCAGAACGTAAAGCCATTCAGATAGAAATAAAGTCAGTGAGTCAGTCATTCAGAAAGTAAAGTCAGACAATACGTCAGCTAGTAAGTGAAGTAAATTATATTGTAATGACTGCAGTGTATTTTAAGGACATAATATGTCAAAGTTAATATGGACAAAGTTAAAGTGGCACTGGATGTACAGGTATCTGTACAAGAGATGTAAAAAAGTTGTTTACCAATCTGGCCCACATTTATAGTTTTATCAATAAAATCAGGTTGTGCTTCAGGTGGCACTTTCCCATATGATATTCTCCAGTTTGTGACCTCTCTCTGTATTTAAGCTATTACATGTAAGAAACATTCTTTTCATCTTTGTCATTTTTAAATAAATGCTGGTCTGATCATAAAGAGATTTTTTACACTAAGCTACTGTATATTCTGCTACAGTTATTAACATCCAAAGATTTTAGTTTGGATCTAATTATTGTAAACAAACACAATCTGTGCAAATTTACTCCTACAGTAACAATATCAGCATACTGTATCCTACATTAATTTGTTTAAAAATGTAGATTCTTAACAGGTCAGAGGGATACACATGGAACTCAGTCACACTTTAAAGGCAATAGATTTCAAAAGCCCATGGACCATAAACACAGACAGTGTGACAGAAAGTGTGACAGATGCTGTTTAAAAAAAAAAAAAAAAACAAGGTAAATATTCATTTTAAATATTCATACATTCATTCATTCATCTTCTATACCGCTTTATCCTTATATTCAGGGTCGCGGGGGGCCTGGAGCCTATCCCAGGAAGCTTCGGGCACGAGGCAGGGTACACCCTGGACAGGGTGCCAATCCATCGCAGTCATTTTAAATATTCACTTTTTTATCGTGTTTGTTTTTGAAAATCAATTAACAAACATGAAAAATAACATAGAACCATAGTATTTTTCAAGCACAAAATAAAAACAATTTTCTATAGATATACACCAATTCATGGCCACATTTCATATACATATATCAATGGTTTTGGTTATTATATGTTTCTATACACTAATCAGCTATAACATTAACACTACATAACATTAATACATTGGTTATCAATTATATACTAGTAAACTAGGATCATGGACCAAGGATCACCCATGCCCTCAGGGACCCAAGGCCGTCCTGCCTGGTCCAATCCCCCCAAAAATCCCAGCACAAATCACAGACAAAAAAACTATGCTGACCATAATAGAAAGGCATCAGAAATTCCTGTGCACCACAGCCTGCCATGCTCGAGGCCCAGCAGGCCAAAAGTGTGCTCTTCATATTCAACTGTGGACCCATGAGATGCGCCAGACAAATAAGTCCAATCCAAAGGGACCAACCCTGCAACCCACAGCACCCAAGAATCTACTGTCAACGTCCTGGTACCAGACACCACTCAAACTGCCCAAGGCCCTGTGGAACCTTGCCCAGAGGGGCCAGAGTTACCCCAGTGCCACAAGAAGTACCCAAATCCTAGGTGGTTGTAATGTTTTTAAATGTTATGAAGATCTGTGTATATATTTTTCAGACTGTTTCTTTTCAAAGTATAACTGTATACTTGCCGTAAACAAGTGTGTGTAAGTATGTAGATATTTCTAAACACCTGACAAAGTTGAACTTTTGGTTGAGAGGAGTATTTGTGCCCTCTCCACAGCTGGGAAAGAGCTTGGCATCTTTACCTACACACAAGCCTAATTATTTCATGAAATAATTTAATGTCACTGATGCTGTCAGCTCTTCTCGCCAGGACACCAGACTCTCTGCTGTGAAATTTATCTCCGTCACGTTTGATAAATGAGGCGGCCATCACATTTTTGGCAGAGGTTCCAGGCGCAATGTTGGAGCTGGCTCTGCGGCTCCTCACAGCCAGAGAGATAGGCAGCTCCAAATGTCATCATCCTCATCATTTACAATTAAATATATTTATTTGGGAGAAAAGACACCAAGTGACATCATATTCCTGCGGAGAGATCTGGGCTCCGTGCCTAACATGAATTGCCCTGCAGAAATCAAGCATTTAAATCTAGAAGATTTATTAATAATTCTGAAGATTTTAAGGTTTGACTTTTAATCACTCACACTAGTTTTAGCTGTCTAAAAAAGAAAATTTAAACTGATTAAAAATAGACTGCATTGGAATGTGTTACTTCGCTGTCCAGATTCGAGCATAAATATTAAACTTTTCAATGAAACCTTAAATAGCGAACAGGTAAAATGGGCAATTAATTATACATTATCCTTGGCTATCTTGTGATGAAAAGCTAATTCTGGATTCAGGATTAAACGTACTTCAGTCAGTATAGACATACAGCTGCTCAGAACAAACAACAGCGGGTGTATAATGACATCTCTCCTTTCAAACAGAGAACCACAGAAGCCATTTAAATGTAAAAAGAAGCATTTTATAATTCAGCTAATTACACTTAATTGTGAGAATTAGAGGAACCCGGGGATGTCTAGCTTTGTGGGGACAGATATTGATAATTGCAGTTATTCTAATTAGTCAATAATCAGACCTCTAAAGAGACCTGCTAAAGTGATGATCTCCTGTCAGCCTTATCTCAGCAAGGACATTTTGTCTTCTCTCTACGTGTGTGCGCGTCTCTCTCACTCTGTGTGTGTGTGTGTGTGTGTGTGTGTGTGTGTGCGTGTGTTCTGTGTGCATCCCAGGACTCTAATTTATCATATGACCATACTGAACATCCTTTCAGACTGTTCCCCACATTTTACTGTTTAAGTTTAATGCCTATAAGTGTATATTGTACTGTAATGATTTATAATCCCGCTGTCCCAAAAGAGGATGGGTTCCCTTTCGAGTCTGGCCCCTTTCAAGGTTTCCTGCTGTCTCTGAGACTTTTTTTTAGGGATCTAAATTTACATTTGGATTTATGTTAAGCTGGTTTGTGACATTGTGTATTGTTAAAGGTGCAACGCAAGTTGAATTGAACTGTACTGAATCCCGTTTAAATTTATTCTAATTCTCTTCAAGGATTCCCCACATTCAGACAGTTGGAACAAAAAAATGCAGATAATAAAATGTTAAATCCAGCACTAACCAAGCTGAATGAGTGAGGAATTTAAAGTGTTGCTTGCACCTGTGCAGAACTGGAACACTTGTCACATGAAATATGGACAGCTGTCAGTGTGATTTCTCATGATAGATGAGATGCAATGTTCAACTAACCATGGATGGAAATTAGATTTCCGGAATGAAAGACATTAAAGAAGCACACTGTGTCCCATTCGGAAAGAAAGAGAAACGAGTGTTTTGTCTTTCTATTTTGCTTAAAAGTGTAATTTAGCATTCAAGAAACATTCAAAAAGCCACCTTTTTTGCAGAAATCCCATTTATATAGTGCTTTGAGCCAGGTACCAAAGCACCATTTCTGTAAACCATAAGAAGGGAACATGCAACCCAAGTGTGATCTGTAGGTAAAGCTGATCTAAGTGGCCTCTTTATAGGAAGTGAGCGCCTCTTTCTCCTGATTTAGTGGACCCTTCAGCAAGGGGTCCCTGAGCCTAATTGCACATCAGATGTGTGAAAAATTATAGAGAGGATGTGAACAAAGGCTGACACTATCCTACTACAGTAATTGTGATGTCCCTCTTAGCATAAGGACCACAGAACTATTTCAACCAAACGCTTTCGCTGCAACATTGCTAAGTACTACAAGCTTGGGGGAGTTCAAGAGGAGCGAAAAGGGATTTATATTAGCATTATGTCGACAGAATTTGGCTGACTTTATTCCTTACTACTCCAGTTCAGCGGTTCAGTCTCTTTTTAATCAAATTCACAGCAAGAAGAGCCCAGAGCAAAGACTGTGAAGGGCCAGATCTCTCTCTCTCTCTCTCTCTCTCTCTCTCTCTCACACACACACACACACACACACACACACACACACACACACACACACACTGCACACACAGATAGATAGATAGATTGAAAGAGAGGGGGGGAGAGAGTCAATGTCAGTTTTAATGAACTTCAGGTCATGCCAAATCAACTGAGTCTCAATTCATAAACCTTTATGATTGGTAGAAATAGATTATCCACAGTAGATGAGCCAGACCATTTTTTTTGCTTTTGTAATTTTCATGCATTGCACCTCACCATGAGCATATCACATTGCAATCTCAGACTGTGATCTTTAAACAGCAGGGCCTGCATTTTTTTTTCCTTTTCGTTAAACTTTAAACAATAGCCTACACTGCAAAAATCTTCCAGAGAATGAGAGAGAAGTAAAATAGAGAATTGTAAACTCATTACCCAAAATAAATGTACATTAATGTTATTAGGGGTATTTATACAATCAGCAATATTCAAATGAAAACAGTACCATTCAAAAAAGTGGTACTGTAATGGCTGTATTATTCAGCCATCCAGGAACTTCTCTAACCCATCTAGGGACTGTGAAGGCCAATGGTGACCATTATATTTGTTCCCATTTGTACAAAATGCAGTAAGACCTCCAGTCAACATTCACATGCACACACTATGGGCAATTTGGGAATGCCAATTAGCCTAAGCTGTATGTTTTTTTTGCAATGTTGGAAGAAACCAGAAGGAAATCCACCAAGTACAGGAATATGCAAACTCCATTCACACAGACCTGACATGGGAATCGAACCCAGGACCTGGAGGTGCAAGGCGACGGTGCTAACCACTAAGCTACCTTGCCACCAAAACTATCATGGGTCAGACCTAATAAGTATAAATGATATTATGAGTGTAGATTATAATACAAACATCCAAGTGTGGGTTATAACGTGTTGTTTCTTATGTTTCCTGTAATCGAATTTCACTGGAAGTCGCAAGGGTTTTCTCTCTCTTTAGGAAAACAGAGAAAAGAAAGGAGAAAAATAAGCAATGAGAAAACCCAATCTGCCATCACAGACATGCAAGCAATGAATCAACAAAATACATTCTTTCTCAAGATAAATCAACATAGTATTTCCAAGGATAGAGCCTGAAATCTGAAGGTTGTTTAAAGTTCACAGAGCTTTTATATTAGAATTACAAGCACAGACTCAATGACAAAACTATCCACAATTATTCACACTTTAACTGTACGGGTGCTGGTGCCAGACTGTCTAGTTTGAATATTACAGAAATTGTAGTTCTCTTGGGATTTTATACACAGTAGTTTACACTGAATTATGTGAATAATAATAATAATAATAATACAAAAATCCAGTCAGCAGCAGTTTTTCAGGAGTTAGTATTTGTGAATGTGAGCCTGTGCCTGCTGTAACCTAAGATTTATGATCGATGTCTTTTTCTGGTGGAGCATACCAACCTCATGTTGTTATTAGAGTCACCAGTTCTTCTGTTAGCTTGAGATAGTTCTCCTTTGCCCTTGATCATCACAAAGGCAATTCCATATGCAGCATTACTGCTCACTGGATGTTTTTTGTTTTTTACACCATTCTGTACAGTATAAACCCCTTAGAGAGCAGCAGTTCCTGATATACTTAAACCGGCCCATATAAACTATAGATGCCATGGTCAAAGTCACTTTGATCACATTTATCCAGATCCGATGTTTTAATGTGACCATTAATAGAGGCTGTTTACTTGTATTTGCATTGCCCTGCTGCCACATAATTGAGTAATTAAACAATTTAATGAATGAGCAGATTTATATGTTCCAATTAAAGTGGCTGGTGAGTGTAATCAGAGTTAATTTAACTGGGAATCAGGGCCAATGGGGCTTTAGGGCATTTTCTCACAAGGGTCCAGGAACCGTTCCCGAGAACACTTGGCCCCAGGATCAGTTGATTTTTGTTTGTGAGCATGCAATCATTCCGAGCTCAGGAACCAGTCACTGGACCGATTGCAGAGGTGGTCTGGGAACGATTCATGTGTTCCCAAGCATGGTAGGCGGGACATATGTACGCACTTGTGCTTACATATGTGCTAATGCACTTGTGCTTAAAGCAGGAAGTGACGTAATTACTATTTGACTCCGTGTTCCAACAAATGTGGCTGCCAAAGAATCTCTGTAAAGATGCTCTGTAGTAATGCTGAAGTACAGTGTTTGCTCGAAATTTAGGCAGACATAAAACTTACACATAAAAACTTACATAAAAGCGTACAGCAGCACTAAGCAATGCCAGGCTGAACTGAAAAAAACTGCAGCTCCAGCAGCATACAGCGCGCAGTGCACTACTGAAGTGAGGAAGATCTACAGAGGAAAAGGACAAATAATATAATGAAAATCATCCAGGAACCCCACTGTCCCACGACACCACCTACCTTTATCATCTGAACTGGACAGCGTGGGGCCTGGTCCAGAAGAGAGCCTGCGAGCACGGCAGGTTCATATTAACTACTAACATTATTACTGTTGTTAAAGTGAGTCCCATCCTATCACTGCATTCTCTGGTAATTATCTGCTTGTAATAATGCATATAATTAGATATACAAGATGATCCTTTCACATAGCTTACAACTAGGGATGCGATGATACCACTTTTTTGGAAAACGAGTACAAGTACGAGTACTTGAATTTCAGTACTCGCCGATACTAATACCGAGTACTTAATAAAAACATGATTTAAATTTACAGAAACAGACGCGGAATTGTAATATGTAATATTGTAATATGGCTCGTTGCGGCGCGAAACTCTCGTGCTTGATTAAATTACTTGTGTTAAATGCGCTAACTTTTGAGCCTCTGGACAATTTCGCTGAGCACAATTTGCAGTCCGCCTTTGTTTTGCCGTCTT
>JAQMYK010000002.1:18511429-18524581 GCA_030014345.1 Clarias buthupogon
TGTGTGTGTGTGTGTGTGTGTTTGCGCGTGTCTGTGTGTGTGTGTGTGTGTGTGTGTGTGTGTGTGTGTGTGTGTGTGTGTGTGTGTGTCTTCTCCCTCAGTGGTCTGAGATATTCCCACCTGGTGTCATTACCACTCTTATCTCCTTGCCAGCCCCAACCAAAGTCAGGAACACAGCCCACCTGTGCCCGTCTGATAAAATAAACATCATGCAGAGCTGCAGTCATTGTCTATTCCTCTTTCGAAACTGAGCTCAGTTCTATTCCTTCCTCTCTTTTTCCTCTGTCCACCCCACACTTCCACTTTCTACCATTGTCCCTCTATAATCCTGACAGGAGACCAAAAATCTGAATGAATTACAGTTCAGACCAGACTATCTGACCCTTCTCCACTCTGACCACAAATCAGAATGAACAGCCATTCTGAATTTTTTACAGCACTTTAAAATCAATCATAGTTTGTGTCATTTTGACATACACCACAATACAGTGCACAATTGTGCACAGTGCTGACTGCTGTATACACCACAAGCTGAGAGGCCCACAGTTGAAAGTGCTTGAAAAAGGATCTACAACAATATGTATCTTTTTTTCTTTGGTTTGTGTTGTTAAAAATGTACCAATATGCAATTTAACAAACAACATTGTAAACAAACATTTTGAGTTTGAATAATTATACAGTAGTACAGCTGGATCACATATGACAGAAGACAAGGCTTTAACGTCATGTAAAGAGCCCTGCTCTGTAAGAGGAAGATTGAGAGCACTTTGAAGGTGGATAAAATTAAAGGTTGAAAGCTACTTTCTAAAATTATACTGCTCTTTCATTTCAGGCTCATGTTTAATTCCAGTGTTCCAAAAATGTCTTTTTCTCCCAGCAGCACCTTAAGATAAATGGTGTTTCACGAGGTGGCCAAGCCTTTTTATTTTTTAAATAACGCTAGAACAATCTTTCCTAAATGGCTACTTATGACTAGTCCTTCCAGTCTCTGGTTATGTCTAACTTCATTGAAGCTATTTGGATATCCTATTATATATACATAAAAGTGCACACATAAGTCCTGGCGTCTTTCGTGTGTATTTTCCTTAGTTGGAATGTTTTTTCTTTTTTTACGAGAAAAGTCTACTTTGCCTTTGTAGTGGACACAGCAAGTAATTAATACTGGCCCACAGCCTCACTGAATGGCACCCAGGTATTGTACTGAAGGGGGAAAAATGCAGACACACCCTTCAATTGTGTCTCACCACAAATGGACACATCAATCCTCATTTCACAAGTCACTTCACACTTGGAAGTCTGGAAATCTGGGCAATTTCACTGAAAGAAAAACACCTTGCTGTAGGTGCACTCACTGTGCAGCATGGGTAATGGCCTCTTTGTCCTTGCTGCTCTCATGAAACGTGTAAAAATATGCATCCAAATAGCACTCCAAAACAGGGTGCCGCAAGCAGGCCTTAAAATGCAGGGAAGCAAGAAATGCAAGAAAAGTAGAAATAAGTGAGGTTATTTGAATTTTGTTAGAGAACTCACTGTGAAAAAGTGTTTACTTTCATACAAATTCTGACAAACATGTTTAACATAATCCAAACGTCACCGATGAGTGTGTCATCATTGTACTAAAGGACACATGGCTAAAATACCATAAACATATAAATGCATGTACAGTACATACATTCATACACACATACTGTATGTACATACATACACATATACATACATTCATATGTACTCATGGAATCAAACTGAGTAAAGGTGTAGAATTAAATGCTGCTTTTTACAGACATATTAATACATAAAAATATCTACAACTGTATAATATACTCAACTATAGTAATCATTAAAAGTAGTGAAAATAGTGAAAGGAAAAGCTTCTATATCTGACGAGTTCGTTTTGGACAATTCTGTTAAACTAGCCGGAGTATCTGGTGTTTTCCAGGGTTTTCTTAGTTGAAACCTTGTGGTGGAAAGGTGAGGAAAACACTGTATCAATTTAATATTTCTATATTATCTATTGTTCGTTGAAAGGTTCCTCGTCCTCCATCTTGGAAATGAGTGAGTAGTAGAGGATGAAACGATATAAATTTTTTTACCAGGAGAAGGACAAATATATTTGGCAAGTTTGGTCCAGATCCCTCAAAGCTTGGAAGAGCCTACAGTATAAGAAACATACATACTGTACATAGTCTAGTTGACTTTTATATATACGTAGATAACCAAGTGAGTTATAATGACGTGAACAACAAAGAACGGTAATGTGATTGGGCTAGTTAATTTAACAGTTTCAGTTGCTTGCCTGGATTGTTAGTTAGTTTGTGTTAATTCATGCATGGTTCTAGCTATATAGTTAGCTATTTAGTAGAAATGCCCCATACACATTTTACTGAGCACTAACCTTAGGTCATTGTAGTGCATAAATAAATAGTTTTTAATGCTGCAGAACACTTGAAAGTTTTATATAAAGATCAGGTCAGCTAGATTAGCTAGCTAATGTCATACCTGTATACAGTATGTTTACACACATTGGATGTTGAGCTATATTTTCACATACTTTTCATTTGAGAAATTTAAAACTGAACATATGGTAAAGTAGGTGAGGAATAGTCATCTCTCTCTCTCCATGAGTTTTTTTTTGTCATCTACTCAGTAGACATTTTGTGGGATGCTGTTTTATTATTATTATTATTTTTTTTTATTATTGGATGCCGTTGATCTTGGCATGTTCTAAACAGTGGTCAACTTCTTCTGGCTTTCATATTTTGATTTGAACTGTGCCCAAGTACGCCATGCCAAGCTCGAGATCAAGTTTTCAAGAGATGTGTGCCTGAGACCATAGTGTGGAAGCACCCTAAAAGACTCAAAGTCACCCAGAGGACCTGAAAGGCTATCCTTAAAGGCATAATTAGACAAGTTGATATTGATTTTAAACTCAGTATGGAAACAGACAGGCAACCAGTGTAGTGATTTTAAAATACTTAAAATCACATTCTGGTCTCCTTCTGGTCTTGATCAATACATAAGCAGTCAATTTCTGAAACAACTGTAAAAATTTTTTTTAGCTAAAATAGAAACAGTAGGAAAGCATTTAAAAAGTCTAATCAAAAGCTTTCAATGGCAAAATTGCAAATAAAAATAATAATTTCTGAGTCCGCCCTTTAGTCAGATTTACATGTTAACCAATTGTGTGATTTGTGAGCACTCTGTGATTGCTCATACTAGTATTCATCAGATGAGAAAAATTAAGGTGCAGCCCGGATTTCTTTATTGTATTCTTTGTAGTCCAGTCTTCCAATGTATATTCTTCTGGCTTTCATATTTTAATTTGAACTGTGCCCAAGTATGCCGTGCCCAAGTACGCCATGCCTCTGTACAGTCAATCTTTAATGAACTGTAGGTTGTCTTGATTCTTCCATAGCATGCTAAATTTTTAAGAAATTTTATAATTTTGCTAAAGCATCAAAGGTTGTGGCCAAGACTACTGTTCACTAAAGAGATTGCAGAAGTGGCAATATTACTAGAAATTTGTGGTAAGAATTTTGCTGCCAGTTTAGGAGAAGACTGCATCTTCTAGTAGTGGGCAATGTACAATAACCAGCATTAAATATACAGTAAAATATACATGGTCTGAGGAAGCAAAGTCAATTAGATGAAATACTTATATGACACTGATTACTCTTTACGTAAAAATATAATTATATTTTGTTTAAAATCCATACAATCCAATAAATTAATAAAATAATTAGCTTTGAAATAAGGATTATAATCATGTATATTTAAATCACTAACTAAATTACATATCATTTATTTATTATAAAAAAAAATTGGGGAGTGGAAAAAGGAAAATAAGGGAAATAAAAAATATATGTTAATCAATTGGTTTAAGTTGAAGTGTGATTTTAAAAAGTGTGTTTAATGCTTAATGTGATTTTCCCATTCATTCAAGTGACATTATATTATTTATATATGTGTAGTATAATTTTATAACAAAGTGGGGTTTGCCATTATCCATAAAGTTACTTAAAACACACATGCTATTTTTGAATTATTATACCAATGTGTGGTAGCACTAGCAACTCTGATAATATGTACAAATGTGTATTTGTACTTTTTGCCTTGTTGCACACAAGGCAAAAAGTGGGATTTGGTTTGGAATGCATAGGAAAAAACCTAACTACACATCAAATGCGGATATAGAAAAAATTGTACTGATAACATATTTAAGAGTACAATTGATTTTAGCCTTTCAAGATTAATTGTCTCATGCTTGAGATTTATTTATTTATTTATTTATTTATTTATTTATTTATTTATTTGTTTGTTTGTTTGTTTGTTTGTTTGTTTGTTTTTAAATAAAAGTCACTCTATGCATGTATATTTAAATTCACAAGCACATCTATTCATGGAAATACAGTCTGGTGGCAGGAAATGGTTGAGAGCTTTGGGCTGTGTTTATCAGGCCACGACAGATTTGAAGGGGCTGACAGGCCTTTCTCCAGCTGTGACAGACACAAGTCTATTGGGAGAGCAGCTCAACTCTGTGTACTCAGACGACCTCACAATAACTTTGACATGGCTAACCATCACTTTGATAGCTGGATGAATTGGGCCTCTTCACAATCACCTCACAACCAGTTAATCTCTATTACCCATAAACACCTGCAGACAAAGCTGCCATTGTAAGGTTCTGCAAATCAAGACAAACTATGTTTATTTGATTACTTATTCACCTTCATTGACTGCTTTAGTGAAAACCCACCAGGGGCTTAAAATAGTAAAAAAAAAAAAAAAGGCAACATAATCATCAGTAACAAATCCTTTTAGTTTAACCTATTTGTTCTGACATTTTCATCAGAGTCCCTGATCTTGCTGATCATCCAGCATTTGTGGATTGGGAACATTCTGTGGGGAGGGGGTTATAGGTGACCTTGATAGATTGTGTTATTAGCAGCATTCAGGTAGGAGAGAGCGTGACAGCTGCAGGGCATTGTGTATAAGAGAGCACAGCTGTTACTTAATAAATCTACATTTATTACTTACACTCCAAAAAAAATCTGATCTTCTTATTTTTGAAGACATGCATCTAGGGTGTTGCTTTGAAAGCTGTTATGTGATCTGTCACTATGCTCAGAAATATAAAGTGTATGTATACAGGGTCATGGTGGGGTCTGAAAGGTATTTCTGGAGACTTAGGGCATGAGGCGGAGCACACACATACACAAAGTCACATGCTCATTCACACACTATGGAAAATTTGGGAATGTCAATTAGCCTAATCTGCATGCCTTTGGACTGAAGAAAATCAGAGCACCTAGAGGAAACCCACCAAGCACAGGAAAAACATGCAAACTCCATGCACACTGACCCGAGGTAGTAATCAAACCTGGACCCTGGCGGGGAAAGGCCATAGTGCTAACCGTGCCACACTTACTAGTTTAGCTGTAAACGTTAATATGTTAATGCTATGTGGTGTTAATGTTATGGCTGATCAGTATATAATGAAAACATGAACATTTAAAACCTTTTTTAAAATTATATTAATAATGCTGTATTGTTGTAATGTCTTTTTTTTTTTTATGTGTTCCCTCAGGTCACTTCTTCAGATGCCACAAAGGATTGACAGGTGAGCAAAGTGAAAGCAACTCAAACTGCAAGCTTTCTTTCATGTGGCAAGGCGTGCTGATTAAAAACAGCAAGCCTGAGCCATTTAAATTAGACTCTTACTGAAGTACAACCACTTGGGTAAAGAAATTGGTCATGACGCATGGGCCTGGTGCACACCCTGCAGATTGTGAAATTAGTGCATTAGATTTTGATTGCCCAGTCTGTCAAGAATCTCCCTGTGTCACCTCCTCTCAACTACTCAGCCAACTCAAGCATGGTGATATTTACACTCCATCTACTACACAGCGATAATTGCACCCAAACAAGGCGTCTGCTGTGTGCTCAAATCAGGATAAGTCATAAGACTGAGAGAAGCTCTCACAAAACAATGCAGCCATGACTCAGCTAAGAAAATGTCACATTAATGCAATGCTGTGCTGATCATTATTCAATTAGCATAGAAATAGGTGAAATATGACGATTAAAGACATTTGTTTTTAATACTCTGCAAAACAATTAACAAATTAGTTTTTAGTGCATTTCCGTTGTTAGCTAGCATACTATCCAGCTGATGACATCTACAGGTTCTCAAAATGATCATGTCTGACAAATTTAGCAAAAAAAAAAGTTTGACAATTGCAAGCCGTCTAAAAACAGAGTAATTCAAAACTGAAAAAAATGACAACAGAGCTATAACCCAGAGCTATAACCCATTTTACCCAAGTGACTAAGCAAATCTTATAATCATATAAGTGACTGATCAGAAATCTGGAAAAATGTCAGAGAAACAATTATGCATGATAAAGCAATGCATTAAGAAAACAATCCAGGTTTGACTTAAGCAAATAGACCTAGGTATGTACTCATATATTTGTGTAAACAAAACATCTTTTGAATTGATAAACTGGTCCAACAATCTATGAGTACATATTATATACTATTTAAAAAAAAGTGATTATGATTTATCATTAAAAATAGAATTAAATAGAAATATTTAAAATTGACCTAAGTTTAATAGTGTTGTTTTTGTATTGCAGACTGTGTGTATGAATGAGCCTGGTCTTCCCTGAAATGAGTAGAATTAGGCAAAATTAAATATAATTTAAATAATTAAAATGTGGGTGACTCCGGGCATACAGTACTGTAGATGGAAGCTGAGGATTTCAAGGAGTTTAAATTCTTGTAATTTCAATATGTTTATCTCGTAAAACAAATAAACAAATAATACTACAAATTGTACAATTTTAGAGATTTAATTCCACGTTCTGAGAAGCCCATTAAAACCCATTCACTCCCTCAGAGCAGATGTTTCTATCTCCCTTGCATTGAAAATCTTTTTCCAGGTTTACAAACAGGTGGGAAGTGTTTATATTTTTTTCCCTAATCTAATTAAACATGTTTTAATTTACTTAATTACATATGAAATATTTTCAAAGACTCCATGTGAAATACCTTCATTATGACATTACAGTTAAATTAGGAATTAGTGAATTCACTGAAGTGTGGAATAGCTGTGAATTAAGGAAATTAGCAAGCTCTTCACCTTGCTTCTTCAGAATTTGTTATAATTCTAATAGGGCCTCTGCTTTTACTATAGCTTTCATTAGATTCTCTTTATCTTCAAGCTCCCTTCATCTATGGAACTTAACTACCTTTCATATTAGATTACTTTTGATATGAGGATTGCTATAATTTTTACTTCAACCTGTGCAATTTACTCTCTCTCTCTCTCTCTCTCTCTCTCTCTCTCTCTGGCTCTCTCTCTCTCTCTCTCTCTCACTTTCTCTTACATACACACAGTCAAGATCAAGACCATTGATGCCCTGGGTACTACGGTTTTAATTATTCCAAATATTAATTACAAATTAATTGAACCCTAATTACTATTCTTTATTAGAGTAGCGATTAATATCCTGTCATGCTCCCCACAGCACTGATCTCATGGTAATGAGGTAGCATTGGAGATCTCACTGGTCATCGAGATATATATGGAGTCTGTGTGTGTCTGCAGTATGTGTGTGTGAACAGCTTGGCCATTCTCCGATTTTTTTTCCTCCAAAAGAAACGAGAAGTATTACAAGCTGTTAGAAAATATTTTATACAGTGTTGCTTTGAGTCTGGATGATTTAACTATCTATATCTAATTTATGTTGGTTATATCCATTTGAATTTTTGGGGATTTTGTAAATCCACCTGATACAGTTTTGTCCCATCAGATAAATCAGACTGCAGTTGTGTTTGTGGATATATACATTTACAATACAGTGTCAAAAATAGTGCTGGATTTAATTAATATATAAAATATAGAAAACTCTCGGATGATTGTGTTTTGTGCAGTCATTGTAGCAACCTGCAACAAGGGAAAAAGGTTTTGTTGCACACGAGACCCTTTTAATTACAGTATAAGTTTGTTGAAGATTATGAAAAGTATTAAAACAATAAAATGCTTCCAAGAATGCATTGCTTTCACCCCAGTTTTTAATGCGAGAACTGTATCATAGTGTCATATAAGGTACGATCTAGCACCAATCAACTTCATATTCATTTGTGGTACAAGAAGGTTATAATACAGTTATAACCTTCATCAGAAAGCAGACATATGGTGTACTATACCTTTTGCAAATAATACATGTATCTTATGTATGTATATTGTATACAAAGCGACCATGCATATCCTGAGTGTTGCAGCATTATCGCTCTACTTAGTTTTCTTTCAGAAATATTACTTTCATAAATATTGATGTACTGTACATCATGGCTCCAAAATACAGTGGAATTAAGGCTGGTGGTAGTTCAAAGAATCTAAATGAAAAAAAAAAAGCAACTTTTGTCAAAGTGATGACAAAAATATTGGAATCACTTTAATAAGCTTATGAAATGTCACAACATTTATTTCAATCCAGAGTTGGGTTAATTTCTAGCCAAGATCTCCAAGAAGCACTAATGACAAAAGAGTCAGACAGCTGCATAAAGCCTTCTCTGCCACATCTAAAAGATTCTCAATAGGGTTAAGGTCTGTGCTGGCCAATTCATGTGTGAAAAAGATCTCTTATGCTTCATGAACCACTCCCTGAACCCCAGATCATACCACTGCCCCACTGGTTTTTACGGTACTAGGCATGATGGATGTGTCACTTCAACCGTCTTTCTTCTTACCATGATGTGCCATCACTCTGGAACAGAGTAAATCTGGGATCATCAGACCACATGGCCTATTTCCATTGCTCCACAGTCCATTCTTTATGCTCCCTAGAAAATCAAAGAATTTTTGTGGAACTTGCCTCTCTTATAAGTGGAATTAGACTCACTGTGGTCACCTTGAGTTATCTTTACTTTGTGTGTGGGAATGCTCTTACTTTAATGTAATGGAATGTCTTGGTTAACTCTAAACATACTGTAAATATCAGAAGTACACTGCAAAGCCTAATGTCTGTTAGGCAAGGCAAGTTTATTTGTATAGCACATTTCATACACAATGGTAATTGTAATGGTAATTGTACAACATGGTAAAGTGCTTAAAAGAAAAAAAAAATCATAAGAAGAAATAGAAAATAATAGCACTAAGACTTTTAAATTATTTAAATTTGATTTAAAATAAAAAATAAAACGTGGCACATTTAAAAATTACTTACAATTGGATTTAGAATCAAAATAAAACAGTGCAACATAAAATACAGTGCAGTCACTGTTAGTCTGTAGTAAATAATTTTTAAAAAGTAGTCTTGATGGCGGAATGAGTGAATGAATGAATAAATAAATAAATTAATTAATTAATGAATAAAAGAATAAATTAATGAATACCTTTCTGAGTTTCATTATACTAATGACGGTTTAGGGAAGCAAGCATGTTCTCCACAGCTTCTCTTTTATTGAACTTTGATACATGTACTATTATAAAATCTGCATTTATTTTAATCTGTAAATGTACTTTTCCATAAGAAAAATAGTAGTTAAGCTTATTAAGCACTTGTTAAATGTGATTGGAAAATCCTGGGGAAGGTTTACGAAAATTTTAATTTTAAGTTCATAGAGAAATGGGGTACACAAAGAGCAAAAAGGTACACTTTAAATCCTTTCAATAAAAAAGATAAATGTGCACTCATAGAAGAAATACTTGGCAAGAATGCAAAATGAATAAATAAATAAATGCATAAAGTTTGCATATTGGAGAACTGTCAGGAAGCAATGACTTCTCGTTTCCTTAGCCTCTGATGAAAAGCCACTCTCTTTGAGCACTGCCACACCAGACACTCATGCATCACACAAAAGTGGACGTATCGGCACTTGTCATGTAATGATATTGGCTGAGTGCAGGGTGCCAGCACAAGTGCTCAGCATAGATCAGAGGCCAGAGGGTTGCAGGGAGTATTAGGAGATGGGGTTATGAAAGACAATTTCTCAAAGTGCAGGAAGCAAAAATTTTGTGGTTGAACTTCTTACTGATAAAATGAGATACTATAACATCCAATCCCTTCACTGAATTATGCTCTATCGGCCGATATCGTTGCTTTGTTAAAAAACTAAATGGTTTCATTTATTTAGTCGCTCATTTATCTTCATTAACAGCTTTATATGGCTGTATTTATAGTGTTCAGATCCTTAGTCTGTGTGTGATTTAGGATATGTGCATAGTTGATGGAACACCTTCAGGGTCAATTTAGGGAGGCCAAGGATACACCTACAGTTGTTGAGGAAGTGGAAGGAAACCATAGAACCTGGAGGAAACCTACTGTACATGGCACTGGGAGACCATGCAAAATTCAATGCTTCCCACTGTACCACAAGTCAAGCATAATCAAATACTGTGTTTACTGTATAATGTGCAATACTGTATTCATGTGTGCTATTTCTTAGTCTTGAAAAAATAAAAATCCAGTATTGTTCTATAATATAGAAAATAAATCCAAACTTGTGTCCAAACTTTTAATTGGTGCATCCAAAAAGTTGACTGGTAATGTGGATTATTTAATTTATAATTCACTATATAAAGTCTAGTGGGTCAACAGTTTACATACAGTACACTCAGTTGACTGAGTCAATTATGTGTACCTATGGATGTATTTTAAGTCCTATCTTCAAACAATGTGCCTCATTGTTTGAAATCAAGGGTAAATCAGAAGAAATTTGCCAAGATCTCGCAATAAAGTGTTGTGGACCTCCACAAATCTGATTCATGCTTGGGAACAATTTCCAAATACCAGAAGTTACCACATTCATTTATACACACAATAGTGAGCAAGTATAAATACTATGGGACCACATAGTCATCATACATCTCAGGAAGGAGACATATACTTTGGGACAAAATGTACAAATCAATCCCAGAACAACAGCAAAGGAACTTGTGATGACTCTGAAGGAAACAAGTACAAATGTATCTACTGTATATCTACAGTAAAAGGAGATCAATATCAACATAACCTGAAAGGCTGCTTAGTGAGGAAGAAGTCACTGCTCCAAAACTGCAAGGAAAAAGCCAAACTTTAGTTCTCAGATGCACATGGGAACAAAGGTGTTACTTTTTGGAGAAACCTCCTCTTGTCTGATGAAACTGTTTGGCCATTGTGGCCATTGTTATGTTTGGAGGAAAAAGGGGCAAGTTTGTAAGCTGTAAAACACCATCACAGGTAGTCGCAGCATTAAGTTGTGGGAGTGTTTTGCTGCAGGAGTGAATGGTGAACTTTACAAAATAGACGGCATCATGAGGCAAGGAAGGTTATGTGGACATATTGAAGCAACATCTCAAGATACAGTATAAGCCAGGACAGTAAAGCTTGGTCAGAAATTGTTCTTCCAAATGGACAATGACCTGAAACAAATTTACAAAGTTGTGGCAAAATGACTTAAGGACAACTAAGTCAAGCTATTGGAGTGGCCGTGACCTCAAGCCAACAAAAAATCTGTGGGCAGAACTGAAAACGCATGTTTGAGCAAATAGGCCTACAAAACTGACAAAAAGTTACTCCTGTTCAGTCAGGAGGAAAGGGCTAAATTTCCAGAAAATTGTTGTAAGAGTTATGTAGAAGGTAAACTTGTAGAAATTAAAAGCAATATTAACAAATGCTAAATATGCATACCTGTATGTAATCTTCTGACCTACACAATAAAATGATAATACTGTATATATAATTATGCGAATATAATTTGTTCTAGAAGCAAGCTTGTATATCACAACACTCATAGATTCTCAATAGGGTTAAGGTCTCTGTGCTGGCCAATTCATGTGTGAAAAAGATCTCCTATGCTCCATGAACCACTCCCTGAACCCCAGATCATACCACTGCCCCACTGGTTTTTACGGTACTAGGCATGATGGACGTGTCACTTCAACCGACTTTCTTCTTACCCTGATGTGCTATCACTCTGGAACAGGGTAAATCTGGACTCATCAGACCACATTACGTTTTTCCATTGCTCCACAGTCCATTCTTTATGTTCCCTAGAAAATCTAAGTATTTTTGTGGAACTTGCCTCTCTTATAAGTGGAATTAGCCACACTGTGGTCACCTTGAACTATATTGACTTTGTGTGTGTGGAAATGCTCTTACATTTACTATTAACATGAGTTCTACTGTTTTTATTTTTTATTTTTTAAGATTTGATTTGACTAAGACTTTTTATGTGACCTCCAATCATGCTCATTTAGGAAGTTTTTCTGTCCACATTTCTTCCTCAAAGCCACTATCCTTCAAGGTTTAATAATGTGTTGGACAGTTCTAAAGCCAATTTTAGTAGTTTCAGAAATCCTTGTCTGTTTTCTTTTATTGATGCAGGACAGATTGACCTAAACAGAGTAACATCTTTGCCCTAATCACAGGAAGTTTGAGTAATGGAATGGTTAACTCTAAACATACTGTAAGTATCAGAAGTACACTGCAAAGCCTAATATCTGTTGGTCTGTAGTCAATAATTTAAAAAAAAAGTAGTCTTACTTACAAAAAGCCTACAAAATAGATGGCATCTTGAGGCAAGGAAGGTTATGTGGACATATTGAAGCAACATCTCAAGATACAGTATAAGCCAGGACAGTAAAGCTTGGTCACAAATGGTTCTTCCAAATGGGCAATGACCTGAAACAAATTTACAAAGCTGTGGAAAAATGGCTTAAGGACAACAAAGTCAAGCTATTGGAGTGGCCGTGACCTCAAGCCAACAGAAAATCTGTGGGCAGAACTGAAAACGCATGTTTGAGCAAATAGGCCTACAAAACTGACTCAGTTATAAACATAATTTGTTCTTGAAGCATGCATGTACTGTATATCAAAACCCTCATATATAGAAGCAAATTTCCCTATAAGAAATAATGGAAACTCTGGCGATTTGTTCCACAACTCAAAAATATTCATATAAAAATAATTGATATAGAATATAATGTAAAAGTAAAAAAATAACCTGCTCTCTCTCTCACTCTCTCTATATAAAAGCTGAAATGAATCGTCTCGGGTTACTTTGCTGTAAACCTGTTCTCTGAAAAAGTGGGAACGAGATGCTGCGTGAAAACGCTATGGGAACATCTTTCTGTGTTGCCGGTTGTGAAGCATGTGTGTATCAAAC
>JAQMYK010000002.1:18583501-18594979 GCA_030014345.1 Clarias buthupogon
AAACTCCATGCACACAGAGACGGGAATCGAGCCTGGCCGGGAATCGAACCCGGACCCTGGAGGTTCAAGGCGACAGTTCTAACCACTACACCATCGTGCCCTTCGGTTCATACCCATCATAATTACACAATTTAAAACAACTGTTTTGGACATTGTTGGACCCTTATAAAAGAGCAGCTCTTGTTGCCAATACATTCTTGTCACCCCTAAAGCAGTTCCTTTATGCTCCATCATTACACCCATGTTCACTACCACTCTATTGTTTTCTTGGATTGGGTTTCCAGAAGAAATCCTCACTGACCAAGGTATGAACTTCTTCTTATGTTTCATAAAGCAATTTTATCAACAATTTCAGACACAGACAAAGACTGAAACAAGTGGCTACTCTTCTTGCTACAGTAGTTGCATAAAGAGAGGTTACACAAGCTCCCACCTAGTTCTCAACTTTTGAACTTGTTCTCTTGATTTCCTCAGAAACAAGTGAGACAACAGTGTCCAAGGTGAATGGAAGTGGTCATTGTTCCTTATGATCTACATATGAGGGGCCATCTGGAGACATATAGAGGAGGTCTGGCAGAAAGTAAAAAAAAAGAAAAAAGTACATAAGTCTTAGACACTCTTCAATGGGAGTAGTCTGTCAAAAGGTAATTTTACTTTTGCCTTCATCCACTGACAACCTTTTATACAAATGGCGAGGGTCATTTGAAAATACTGTATTAGGAAGTATGATCCAGTCACTTATGATGTTTCTCATCCTGAGAAAGGCAAAAGCGGTCAAGTGTAGTATAGAAGTGAAGTGCACAATTCGATTTTGCACAATATTCATTACTGGATTACTTTTTGCACTAATTCCTTAATTCTTGCTGCTACGTTAAGGAACGTTTACTGTTTCTCCACAACCTCAATTCATCACCTCAACACCATATTATTATGTTATGTTATGTCGTGTTTGTCGCACGGTCACTTTGTTGTTGCTCTTGTTTGCACATTTGCACGTGCACTTTATGTTGTCTTGTCTGTAAAAAAAAAAAAAATCTTAGTTAGCTAGTTTAGTTTTTCTGTTAATTTATGTTGTAAATTTATGTTGCATGTAGCACCTTGGTCCTGGAGGAACGTTGTTTGGTTTCACTGTGTACTAACTGTATATGGTTGAAGTGACAATAAAGCCTACTTGAACTTGAACTTGAAGTGTGAGAATGGAGAACATGCAAATGTGTCATAATAGTTAGAAAGTATTCACAAATATTCTTAGAAATTAAAGATGCAATGAGCAATATTTTTGCTGTCATTTTGTTGTGCAGTTAATGTTAGGTAGCATGAAACATTGCAATGAAACATGGAAGCAATTGTATTGCATATTGTACCTAAGAAGAACGTGCTTGAAGAATCTTAGGTTTGGGCTGAACTATTTGTTTGTGTTATCACCTTTTCACTTCACCGTGTTTATTGTTACAGAAACACAAATTGTGCTAACCTCCAGTGCAAAGTGGTGTGGGATACAATTGTTTTAAAAATGCAACATTAGCTGTGAATGGCAAAATAAAAAAGTAAGATTAAATCAGGGAGCAAAAAGGTTGAAAATGGACATTATATTAATTATTTTTAGATGAAAAGCTACTTTGATTTGACTTGGTCTGACTTGACTTGCTTTGATATTTCATGTTTTTAACCTAACTTTGTCATAATTAAGTACAGTAAAATGAAAGTTTGACCAAATTAAACAGTTCTTGTACAACAATTGGTAAAAAAACGAAGATCCTGCTGAAAATATTCTAAAATTATATATACATATTACTTTTAAACATTTTCCCCTGTAGTTCATCTTGGAAGTGCTAGGGCCTAAATTATTCCCAATTCTAAACAAGTGTGTATAATTATTAGTGTTTAAAAAAGTGTCCCTGCATCACTATACTCCTTTATACTTCAGTAAGCTCCACGCAACATCTCACCTAGCCCATCATAAATGTGCACACACAATGGACCTGCATGTACAGAGGAAAAAATATCGAATAGGTTTTATTCAGTCACATCAAAAAACACTTATATATATATAACCACACCATATATAGGCCACATATTATTCTAAACCACTTGAAATTGGGGGAAAAAAAAAAAAAAAACACTGAGTGTTTTAGTGTGGTTAGATTACTGTAGTAACTGAAGTGAATGATACATGGTGAAATAATATCACCACAGCTGCAGGTGCTGAACAAATCACCATAAGCCAAACACAATAAAACAGATTCAACTGCTGGGAATTAAAATAACATAACTCATTGCAATTAATGTCCTGCTTCATGTCTACTGCAAAAACATACAGTACGTACGGTATATTGAAAAATCCACTTAATGACAGGCAGACATGACAAATTTACAGTCAGCACAGTCTGTAAACATCGGCATAGAAATACAGAGGGATCCTGGACATCCACAGGTTGTTTACGTAAGGGAGCAGTATTGCTTGGTCAAAAAAAGCTTGGCCACTAAAGATTTTCTTTCATACATAGGGCATATGCTGTTTGAAAGCATGACTGAAATTAAACAAAAAATGCTGTCCAGTGTGACTATATCATTGTATGAAGGGAAGCTAGCAACACATGTCAAAATAATATTGCAGTTTCAGTTGTCAACAGCTGGGTACCTTGTGAATTATTTAGCTTGGCATCTATATAACTGGCAAAGTGGCATCCTTTTAGTTGTTTCTGATATTTTTCTTTGACTGCCTTGACTTTCATGCTTCTTCTCCTTCTACTTCTCTATCTTTGTTTCCTTATTCCTCACATGGCAATACATCATATACTTCACTGCTGGATTTCTACAACTTTTCACCCTTTTTGATTTCCTGGATTCCTATAAAATATTTGAATGGCTCATGATTTTTTATGTTTAATGCTAATCTATAGGGTTGAATCAGACAAAGCCAATGGCAGGGAATATTGAAATCAGGAAGAAGAACAGTGTGTGCGTGTGCGTGTGTGTCCGTGTGTGTCCGTGTGTGCATATAATATCTATACTAGACATCACTATGACTTGGTAAACAAAGATGATACCAAGATAAAAATTAAAGGAGTCGAATGTGGGTGTTTAATTTCAAAAAAATCATGGGAGATCTTGACATTTGCATTAAAACCTTACATTGCAAAGGTAAAATTAAATGCTTATACCATGCAACCAGAAAAAGGTTTGTGGTTTAGAACTTATTCAACCTCGTCTCTTTCAAACAGCAAACTAATAACTCCATTTAATTTTCTCCAAAGACCACTTCCTGGAGCAATAACCATCTGGGCTCTGGCTTTGCAATAATCTGAGCTCTGAGCAGACCAAGACAACAGAGTCTTGTTTACTGAAACATATGTTGCCATGTCAAGAGGGAAATGTTAAATCATACGTCGGTCCCACAAGTTCAAGCCACTTGCAGCTACGCAATAAAGCCAGTGTTGCAGAGAGTGGATAGTTTATGCTCAGCAGTAGTTTATTCAGAGTATGACAAGACGCAGGTTAAGCTGCTGAGTCATTCACTTAAAGGGGAACCACATTGTGTGCAAAAAATGCCCTTGACTGCACATTTAAGTGTGTTTACATGGCATGTGGATTTTAAAAACACTGGACAACAATCTTTTTTACCCAATGCAGTGTATGTATACATGCATATATTTCAGTATCAATATCATCTAAAATCCCCTTTATGGGTGTTAATCTGAATGACCACAGCTGGCACATTTTCCCAGCATTTTATCATGGAAATGTAATTTCCTCTGTGCCACTCTACTGGTTCATACTGCAGCGTATTCAAACCCAGTTATATCCATACATATTTGATAGACACTTTCAAATGATGTGGAGCTTTATCCATGCGTTGGGCCAATTATGGTGGACAGATCATTAGAGCTGTATTTTCAAACCAAAGCCCATTAATCACTGCAAACGAAATATACTGTCAAAGGGTAATTTGAGTCATGGTCCTGCCACATTCTTTATGTAGGAAGTGAGAAAAGTATAATCTTTTAATATCTTCTGAGTCATTAGCGCTGACCCAGACCAAATGTAATTGAGAGAAGGAGCTCGAAATGGATTTTACAGGAGACTGGATGGGTGATTGTGCTGGCATGAGTGCCACCCTGTTCCTTAGCTTGCCAGTTTAACATTTCTTTTAATTCTATGGTTTAAATAGGACACCTCATAAAGCTGTTTAAAGTAGACATTCAATCCAATTATACTCACATACTAAAGTCCTGCTTATTTCTTTAACACAATGTCTTTTTTTTTTAACAACTCCTCATCAGCAAATCTATTAGGATCAATACTAATTCTGGCCATGCGTAATCAGCAATAAGCTGTGCAATCCAACAAGAAAACACTTAACCCATTAGACCCTAGTCTGAACTGTTAACACCAGCCAATTTGGGAAGATATGGAATTATCCTGTTAATGCCAAATTCAGACCCTATCACCCCTGTTACAGAAGATTTATCAGACTAAATGACTTAATCTTCAACAGCCCAGTTTGATGAGCTTGTGGCCACTTTACCCTGGCATTGATGTTCTTGCCTGTCAAGAGCGGAATTTGGTGTGGTCATTTAGTCCAAGCACCTCAAATTTCGTTGTGTTGTGCATTTCTGAAATACGCAGAACAATGCCACCATGCCATGTTCAGAGTCACTAAGATCAAATTTTTCCCTCATTCTGATTGCTGACGTAAAGCTTAAATGAGCTGTATATCTGCTGAATTATTTTACGCATATTCTGCATACTGCCACATGATTAGCTGACTTATTCATTTCAATGAACGAACAAGTGTACAGGTGTGCCATTTAATATGTACATATTTAGTATAAATTTTCCAGGGTCAACACCTATGTGAGTATACCAGAAAAATAGAGCATAATAATGATGATAATATTAGTCTGATTTTAATGTGACTAACAGTTCATTATCATTGTAATTTCTATCTTAAAATAATCCGGGAGCTGAAGCTCATCTTTCTGACTATCGCTCTGTATGACTAATGGCAGAGATGAAGCGTTCAGACAACTTTATATGTGAAGATTCTCGCTCGGTTTATGGTTCCTGGATGACATCATTAAGTTTATTTAAATCAATTTCACACTGGCTGTTCGATTAATTGGGGGACAATTATACACGGAGAGGCTCTGAATGCCACACTACAGTAAATCCCTAGATAAGAATAGAGGGTATAAGGCAGTATATTTTCATCACTACTATGTCTTAAACTTAAAAACATTTTTTTAAAAGTTCAAAGGACTTTAGTAAGTGAATTCCATTTTTGATGAATGGCAAATGTTACATTTTTAAAAATCAAATATTAGTATAATTAAACAATATTGTAAATAAAGAAATGCTATCCCATATGCCTGCCTTTGTCATTTTACTGAATTAGTTACTGTATTAGCAACCACAATGTCCTCAGAGTCCGTACCCTTTTTCCTTCAGCCTATACTCTTGACCATGGTGTATAATAGCTGTACTTTAATGACTTAAGCTTTTAAGCTGTACCTATGGCTTAAAGAGCAAAAATTGCTTTCCTATTCCTAATGCAGTCATGTACCTTATGACCAGGGTCTCACCTCTTGTTGTGCCAATGTCCAAGTTCACAATTGGCTCTGCCCCAAATTAAAAATATCGCTAGTGGAGAAATTAGAAATATTGCTATTTCCATGCTTAGTTGCTCTTGGTTAGTTTTTTCCTTAGTCAAAAAGCACTGGTCAGGTGGTCAGATGCCGTAGACATTACGAGTTACTTTTTATTATTTTTGCATCAGTTATGAATGAAATACAATATTATAATATTGTATAATATTATTATAAAAATACTATAAATTTACAACAATTTACAAAAACACTGGTAACTTCATTGTCATTTTGAAGTGGATATAGCCAGAGCTGCTAATTGTCTATGTCAATATTAGCCTTACTGTATATTATATACCTAGCTCATTATCATTAGCAGTCAGCTGGTTAATTATTTTGATATTTCATTGCACACATACTGTATAGGACTATATGCAAAGTCTGAAGCATGTACATATGTTGTATCTAATTTCAGTACTTTCTGTTTCATTATATTAATATTATATCCATAGTGTTTTGATCGTTACTCAGAGAACCTTATTCCAATTTCCATGGCAGCAGCACATATTGTTATTCACCTTCAACATTTCCTTCTCACTGAACTAATGGGAACAGATTGGTGTAAACAACTGAACACTGATTGAGTATATTGCTAGAACATATGCTAAACCTGGAATAATGTGTTTCAGTAGGCTATGAAAAGGAAGCCATGATTATGAACAGAGTACATTATGAATAGTGGTGTGGTGTGATGTGAGTAGGAGTAATGGGCATAATAACCCGCTACCCAAGTGAATAATCTATTAGAAATAAAGCTGCTTATTTATTCCTATAATGCAAAAATGTCCACCAAAGACATTCAACGGCAAAAATTTGGCAATGTCACATCTTTTCAAAATTACAGTTTGAAAAGATCTGTGACCGTGACCACTGCTACTATGCTTGTCTAAAAGCCATGAATTATACAGTACAAACTCACAGGGCAGGTATAAATTATGTAGGTGCAATGAAGAAACATACAGGAAAAAATAATAATAGACATGAAAAAATATATTATTTTCTAAGACACTCTAAATTCTTTTAACTAAGCAGAACAATTCCGGCATGAACCTGCATTGTACTAATGTACTAATGTAAACCAGAATTTTAACTAAAAATAAATAAATACAATAATCACAAATCTAACATTAGAGGATCTTCTAATAGTGTGTTAGATAAGTAATAGTGTGACTGAGATAAAAAAGATGGACAGACATCTAAGGAAGCTTTCTTACATTCCCAAACTTTTTTGATAGAGTGTGCTGAATGGTCACAAATTCAATTTCTTGTCATTCAGGAATACTGGACTCCGTGACATCACATGCTTTAAATTACAGATAAATTGTTTATTATTTTTTTAAATACAGAAACCATTACATCAACAACACATCCTATTTGCATCAATTGTGCTCCTCAAAAATACCACATTAGCACATTTAAAGATGCATAAAGGCATGCATTTATGACTTACCATTTAATCATATGCAAAAGAATGGATAATAATTGCACAATAAAATATACAAAACTAATGTATCACTATTTATATTCATAAGAACACTCAAAGACTAACAAACTCATTTCAGAGAGAACACAACAAAGTGTGCGCGACATTAAGCCCTGCAACACTATATTAAACAAATTGCAACAGTCATGCACGGCAGGAGCCATGGAACAAAGAGAATGTATGAAGGCGGCAAGGAAACTTGGGCCATGCAGAAACAGATTCAGTTTTTCTCTCCTGTAAAAAAAAAGGGGGGGTTTAAATTGTGGGATAAAAACGTCCATCAAAGTGGACCAATCACTGGTCCTGAGAGTGAATTCCATCGGCTAGTACTACTGTATGTCTGTTTGGTTGCATTAAAATTTTATAATATTTTAAAATGCATGAGAAAAAAAACTTAAGATTTTTTTTAATGTATTTTAGATTTAACTTTCACCACTTCAATGTTTTGCCTTGTTCTAGTCCTAGAGGCAACCACACCTGGGAACCCCAGTATTAGAGCAAACTATTTAATAAATAATAGTGTGCAGGGTTGGATTTAGCCATGGGTTTAGTATCAAGTATAGCATACTGTCTGAGAAGATTCTCAGTCATCCAGGTGAGGTTATGTGGAAGTTGAGTAATGTCAACTGGACTTCTTTTTTTTTTCTTTTTTTTTTACTTAGGTTTCACTACTCCTACAAGTAACTTCTTCAGTCTGAAGAAGCTGACTAAAGAAGCTACTTGGATCAACAGTGAAACCTATCTACCTAACAAAAAAGAAGTAGGTTTGACATAACTTCCAGATAGTATGGCATACTATTCAGTAGATCATTGCACAATGGATGGATTTAGCCATTTTAGGGATTTTTTCAACCCCGGTATGTGAGGTTCTTACAATCCGTCGAATAGCAACAACTCAAAGCTCTTCACGTCAACAATGAACAAGAAATTTCACGTATTTTGGGACTTTATGATCCATGTAGAAGATGCATGTGCCACCTACAAAGTCTACAAACCACCTAAAAACCACTACAATCCATTTCATATCACATCAATTTGGGAACATGGCCTACCCCCCATAGTATTTGAGACTTGATTTCTTCTAGTCTTTATCATTTTGCTTTTTTTGTTTGTATGTATGTTGATAATTGTGTCTTTTGTGTTTAAATGCGTTAAAAATAAAAGCATTTTTCTGAAACTGACATAATCTAACTAAAAGTGCAAACCTAAAAGACATATGGTAATATGTTAACTAAAGTCAACCGCTTGTTACACTTTGAGAGGATTTACTTGTTGATGATAGTAGACTTCTGCTCTTTACTTTCAGATAAATATATTTTGAATCATATAAAATCTGTGGATTGGCAAACGTTTACACAATATTAGCAAGAAATATATATAAATTGTGACTAAACAAGCTTTGCAAAGCATGGTAATTAAATGGTAAGGCTATATACTGTACAATAGAGCAAAGCACATGTGTTAGGATCTCCCAGTTATTTCTTTGATTCAACTCCTTGGGTACCATTTCATTTATCTCAGAGTATCTGACAGCTTCATTCTGAGAATCACAGTAGATGATAGTGCGAGGGGCTGTATCACACAGGTACAATGTGATCATTTTATTGTTCTACCTGACAGGCTCTCCTTCCTCATATTGAACCACCTGGAGTGCACACACTCACAAACAAAGCCATCTGCAACATTCTGAAACATTTGTCTCCCCTAAAAATTACTACATCCCCCTACTGCTTCACAAATCAAGCACCATGCAGCCACCACCTTTTTCCCTCCTTCTTCCCTTAGACGCCCCTCTGTTTCCAAGTACTCTTAGCAATTTGGTTCCTAAATTACCAGTTCTGAATGGTCCCTGAAGCAGCATGAGGTGGACAAGCCTGCTGGCTGGTGGCGACTTGGGGGGGTTGGGGGACCAAATAAACTCAGAAAGAAGACACAAGGGTGAGACAGAGGATGGCTCTTATCTGAATTAGCTGGTATATGTAGATCCTATGAGCTCTGTCCCCTCTTGGGGGACAGTGCAATAGGATCACCTGCCCCATGAGCTCTAGATATCACTGTGGCTCACAACCCTTGATACACACACTGCATGTGTAGCCAGGAAATAACTACATTACCCAAGCTTCTATTTCTGTCACCACAGGGGTACCAATCCATACACAGCCTCTCTTTACCTAACACAGCATGCATCGGCCATTTTGGATTCTGTACACATTCGGGCTCAGAGAGACACACGCGGTGGAAGATGAATAAAAGATTCCAGAACACACCCTTTGACAACTTTGGCTGAGACTCCTGCTTTAGAAACAGCTCTCTTTGTTTTTGGCATATAACTTTATGATGCTCTTTCCCTCAAGGTAACTTGTGAGTTAATGTGGGAGCGAGATGGACAGGATTTTACTACCCACATAAATGAGCAGCATAAATGAGCAGAACACAGGGTCAGTAGAGATGAGGCCATCTCCCTGTCAGAAGATAATAGCTGTATAGAAATGTCTGGAAGCAACAGGGCCCATAAAAAGCATGATATGTTTTAATAAGACGACTGATTGTAAATTGGCACACCATGAACAAGTTACATCAGGCAAGGGTGTTTTATGTTTCTTTTTACCTTCAGCTACAGTGATGACATAGAACATGAGCAAATGCGGTAACGTCTTACTACGGTTCTGAAGTAAACATCTCTTTAGTTAGTTATATTAGTTCAGTTAGTTATAATACATTCATACACCAATTATTTCATTTACTGAAATTTACTCATTTATGTAGGTAAATGACAACACAAGTATTAATCTAATACGTTTTTTTCACTCTTACACTTAGACTAACACCAAACAGTATACTGCTATGTAGTAGGGCTACAGGTAAATAAACTGCCTTAGCTCACGGTCTAATCATCCACTGCATAACAAAGCGGGGACATTGTTTTCATTGTCTTTTGTACCTCGAAACTTTGCCTGTACCATGTGTGGCACTCAGAAGGAATATAACCCAAGTGAAAAATTATGTTTGGCATGCATGACTGTACCACCATTCTTGCCGCACATGTGCATACACAGGGAGCATGCACAGGCATTGTGTCGGCCGTAAAACAGGCTTTATACCAAAGCAATCCTCAGCTTAAGGGAAACCTCGAACCTAAAACACTCTAAAAAAAGAAGACACGAAATGAAAAATGTATGCCCTTAACAATGTGTATATATTCGCTGGTTCTACTTTGTCCCTCCAAGAACACTCGTGAGATCAGTCACTAATGTAATGAGAGAAGGCCAAGGATGAAGTCAGTCATTCCAATTCATCTCAGAGTTGTTTAGTGGTGTTGAGGTCAGGGATCTGTGCTTAGGTGGCCTTATAATCTTTTATGCACAGGGGCATAAAGAGCTTAGGGGCGGTTATACAGAACACAAAGGCATTCTAGACGATTCTATGTCTCTAAGTTGGTGGCAACAGTTTAGGGAAGGTCTGATGAACACATGCAAGCTGTCCAGGAAATAAAGTTAAGCCAAACATATAAACTGATAAGTTCATTCTAACTTTTATGTAGAATGCCACTGAATTTCACATATTAATTATACATTAGTGATAGGCAAGTTGTTCAAATTGTTTTCCCTTTAACAAATATTTGGGGAATAATAAGAATAATAATACTAGTTATATAAACTTTGTGTTAGCAAGAATTTATATTGTCAAGTTGAGCTTATTTCTAAAAAAAAAACAGGACATTTTATGGCACAACCATGGGCAGTATCTTTATAGAAAGTAGAAATAGTCTGCATATTATGAGATTTCAGTACAAACCTCAAAGCAATCTACAAAATCGGCTACACCAGCACACACAGTGACCTCGTTTAATGTTGCTCAGTATATTAATGACTTAAAAAATGCACATTCTAGTGTACTAGCAAGGTCCTTCTAAAGGCACTTTGTTTTACCTGTGGTTCAACCAATGCAAAAGTAAGTGTGCTGTGACATCCAGAGCTCAATGGCCATGTTTAACCACCAGTCAGTTTGGGCCATGTTTGCATTGTAAGTAGGCAATTTCCAGTGAGGTTTCCAAACACTGTGGCCTAATGTAAGATAGAGAGAGAGGGAGAGAGAGAGAAAAAGAGAGAGACTTGCAAAAGCACCCTGCTGAAGAGTCCATCTGTTCTGTGTGCATCCGCCCTGCCATGATGGGCTCAGCTGAGCTGGGAGGCAATTACCATCAAGGAGGTGAAAGTGTGTGTGAAGTGTCCAATTTGGCTGTGTATTTCTGGGGGAACAGCAGTTGATGGTGTAGGATTACAAATTTATAAAATGTTAAATCTAGCTTCCAACGTAATAGTATATAAACTGAAAGAGTTATGTACA
>JAQMYK010000002.1:18602518-18617815 GCA_030014345.1 Clarias buthupogon
CTCTGTGCTTCACTTACACACACACACACACACACACACACACACACACACACACACACCCTCCTAGATAATGTTTTTCCCCCAAAAAAGCAAAAAAAAAAAAAAACAAATAAAATATTTGTAATCTGTTTGCATTCCTTAACGAGTCATTAATTTCATTTTCCAAAACCTATTCCTAAACAAACCCTTCAAGATGCTAGGTACTTTCTCAATAATGATGATGTGTGCTTATTCATTTATCTTCTCTCATTAACCCAGGCTGATATTGGCTATGCTTCCTGCTCTCTAATCAGCAGATGCTCCCCCCCAGGTTGCATCTACAGCAAACCCCAGCACCAGCACAGAATCCAAAGACAGCCCAAATGATCTACCTGTCCAAAAGCTTGAAATGAATTCTACAGAATATAATTACCTGATTCTGTGGAAAACCTGACAAAACAGAAGCTGTATTATGGGCTGAGAAAATTGGAAAACATTTTCAGTTGTTGTTGTGGTGACCATGTTAGACCATAAAGTCTTGTGCAATCTTGGAGGACTACAGCAGTTTGTGTGTGTGTGTGTGTGTGTGTGCGTGTGTGTGCGTGTGTGTCTCTGCCTGCCTCCTGGATAGGAATTCTGGTCTAGCCTCTGCTGGCTAATTAGGTAATGAGCACTGATTACAAATGTTTTGCCATGTCCTTTCACAGAACTCCAACGCTCCTCCCCACTTACTCGTCTCCCACGCATAGCTTGTTCAACAGCTCTAACGCTGGAAATAGCATGACACTGGTACTGTAAATACAGGACATAAGCACAAGGGAAAAAAATTATATTTCAGTGTAATGGGTTCCATGCAGAAAGTAATTAATGTTAAACATGTATTCTTAGCTAATAAGTAATAAATATAACATTGATTTAATATAAATGTGGAAATATAGTTTACACAAGACAAAGTGCTGTTGTACTGGTTATCAGCACATCATAGTGACATAGCCATATGAACAAGGACACAGCCTGATTGCTTTTTATACAACATTTATGTTTATTTAATCAGGTATTGTGCTAACTACTAAGACTTATGGAGCTGGCAACTGACTGTTAGTGGCCAACAGTTAGAGGAATTAAGAGAGATGAAAGTAGTTTTAAATTCATATGTCATCAAAAGAATCAGAATCGGGTTTTATTCGCCAAGTATGTTGACACACACAAGGAATTTGGTTCCAACAGACTAACATAAAAAACACTGTACAAAACCACTATACACAGTAATTACAAAACATTCAGTAACTTTACAGATTGAATAAAGGCTGGGGTAATTGCAAGGTAGAGCAAGTAGCCCTGTGTGCATCATATATATTATAATAGGTAGTTCAAATTGTAATGTAATGTGCATATAGAGTTTGTTGGAGGCATGCTGGTGCTTTTACACAATATACAGTATGATACTGGATGTCATTTTGTGACCTCAAAAGGTGAGGAGAATAAACCATGGACATGGTGGACAGTGCAGAGAAACTTATGGGACTCACTTTGCACTTTCATTTACACTGCTTTAGATTATCCTCCAATTTATGGCGTTCCAGGGTTGAAATTCAAATTATGTTAAATGGAAAGATAGTGTGCTATGTAAAGTGTGCAACCTATTTTCCACAGACTGGAAAGTCATGGTCTTAATCAGGGGTTAGAGAGGGTTTTGTGATTCAGCTTTTTGTTAAAAGTTAGTTAACCATGTTGCCCGTGTTAAATACTACATTCTGAGGCAATTCAGAATCACATAGAAGTATTTATTTATTTATAAGTAGAAAAAAGTGTTGTTTAAAAACGTTACAGTATAAGATTTTTTTTAAGTGCTTCTGTGACTGATTTTTAATGTAGGTTTTGGCAGGCAGCTGCTCTCCTCTGTTTCTAGACCTGTGGACTGTACTGACCTACTTTTACCCTTGTTGGTGACCAACACATTAAAGAACATCTGTGATACGGAGTATCAGTGAAAACTGTATTAAGAATTATAATTTCATAAAGACTTCTTTTATTGGCATGTCTATATGTTAAATGTGTTCAGCTACTGTAGCTCTCTTACTTTGGAAACTATGGAGAAAATCATGGTAAATAAGAGGCCAATTATACATTAAAAAAAAAAAGGTGTTGTGTAATGTTACCATATAATGGAGCACATGGTGGACCAGGTTGGTTAAATACTTTTTGATTCTATATGAGTATTTCTTGTACAATAAAAAAAAAATAATAATAACAGTAATAATAATAATAATAATAATAATAATAATAATAATAATAATAATAATAATAATAATAATATCTTTATTTTAGCTATTTAAGTTTGATTTAATTGAAAATAAAATGTATTGTTTACATATCAAGAGTGACAAAAATTATAGTTTTTAAGGTAAAAACTTACAACAAACAAAATATTGCTACCACTCTTAAACTGATTTGCTAATTACAGTGTTTTATTTGTCTAATACACAGCAATTTGCCAGAGATTGCAATATTTAAATTTTTTTAAATTAATTTATGGACTGCCCATCATGCTTTTAATTGTTTATACTTAAATTTAATGACACAGAACTAGTCCTTGCTATCACTTATGTTATTAAAGATATAAACAGTCATTCCCTTACCAACCTCTTTGTTTTGTCTTGAAAAAAAAAAAACTTTCCGGGAATCAAGAAAAAAGATGTTGTCCAGTGTTGGACATTTTTACAAACTATTGCAATGTGCTGACACCTGAGAGTCTTTACATACATTTTAAATAGAAATGATGTAACATATCATCATATCCATGCTTATTTTTTAGCTTTCATTTTTCCATATTTTGTTAGTTTTCCTTGTTAAATAATTATACCTTTTTTCCTGTTTTCCTCGAATAATGTCTTGGAGTGCAGTAACATAAACTTTTGATTTGAATTACACATGGCACTACTGTCAGAGCAGCGGTTATAGAAAATGTATCATAAAAATATTTCCAATCAAATTTAAGAATTCAACATCACTGAACATTAAATAAAGCACATAAGTTCAGTGTTAATGTTAGTGCTGCAGCGATCAGCCATAACATTTATAACCACCCGCCTAATATTGAGCAGGTACCCCTTTCTGCCATCAAAACAGCAGATCCACTATGGGTTCTGACACCTTTTTATGGGAAGTATCATTAATCTTTTAACAATTTGAGCTACAGTAGCTCTTGTATTGCATCGGATTACACATACCAGCCTTTGCTCCCCAGGTGCATCGATGAGCCTTTTGGTATGTCCTGACCACTGCAGACTGAGAACATTCCATAAGAGCTGCAGTTTTGGAGTTGCTCTGACCCGGTCATGAAGCCATGACAATTTGGCCCTTGTCACAATAAGTACAGTTACAATATTTCATTAAAATGGCACTGGAAGTAGGTGGGATATAATAGGCAGAAAATGAACCTGTGGAGCAAAGGTTTCCCATGTAGTCTGAGCCACTCAAATTGCTGATTAGGCTAATGCTGGTTTTGATAGAAAGGTGATGGAACACACAGCACATCACTGTTTTATTGGCAACATACTGTAGGAGACATACTCGGTAGGTGGTCGGATACTTAGGTAGGTGGTCATAATGTTATGGCTGATTAGTGTATATTTACTGTTTATCGTGTATGAATTAATGTGTTATATAAACCTTATACATAGAACCCACTTTGTGTGACCTACACTTTGTGTGACCTACAGTATATACAGACAATGTTATTTCCAGTTGTTTGTTGATTCATGCAATAACGTGTAATAGGCCTTTCTAATGGCTTTGGCAGTACCATCGCATAGGGCAATGGAGATGTACCTTAATCCTTTGTTTCTTGAACAAGAAACCAATGAATCTATGGAATATGATGGCATCACATTTAGGAGGAGAGAGGAAGTGTGTGTAGGAAGACTGTATGTGAGAGATAGAAACAGAAGAAGAGGTGAGAAGACAAAGTGAGAGCTAGCTGTGAGCAGACAGGCAACTTTCGCACTTCAGCTCAGCTCAAGGTGAGGTCGGGTCCCTGGTGCCCCTCATTGTGTCATAAAGCATTATTTCGTCTGGTTGGCCATAGAAACAGAGGTTTTTTTTATCGTACAGTTGCAAATTAATAAAAAGATGATTTTAAAAAACAATTATCACCACTTTTATGGTTTGAAAGTGAATGGCAATATGCATTTGTTCACTTTAAGCAAGTATAGTTTAAGCACCTGAATCAGCTCTGACCTTCATTGAGTCAAATCTTTACCGTAATTCACCATGCACACTCACCGACATTCTATCTTCATTCTTTAACCTTTCACAAAAGTGGAATTTTGTATCAAGAGAATGCAACATATAAATTAGACCTTTCAACTAGCTTAGTTAAAGCAGAGATTTTAGGGTTTTTTTTTCCAGGTACAAATAGAAAGACTGATTGAGACTGCATAAAAAAGATCCAATTTAAACCTTCCCTTTTTGTATGCTCATTCTGTGTCCTTCAGTATAAAGGGGTAGTTTATGGCAATATATCACTGTATGACAATTTACAATTGTTTTTAAGGCATCCTTAAATCTATGACTATTAAAGGATTCAAAACACGTAATCATCACAAACAGGAACTCTGATCGCTACAAGATAATTGACAATCATAGATTTCAAGCGATTTAAGCCATTAAGCTGTCAAACACAACATGATAGATAAATCACAAGCCAATGAAAGTAAAGTGACAGAATCTGAAGGAAATATGCAGATGTTATTATTGTTGGTCTCAACTTGTAACCAATTTGACTTAAACTCACAGTGCATCAATGAAAGGGATTCTAAAATGGAATGCTTGCAGATTAACTGCTCAGAATTAAAAAAACGAGCCAAAAAAGACTCAACATGCTACCATTGCAGGCTGTTGAATTGCAATCTGTCAAAAAGAGGTACTTGATGGTCTGGTGAATGAGTTTACAAAAGCTAAAAGAAGCTAGTCACATCACCAGAGACCTCTCAAACACTACTGAGGAAAAAAAAAAAAATATATATATATATATATTATTGTTCCCATTGAACAGATGATGTACCTGTACCATTTGGCACATGCTGGACCATTTTACACAACATATAATTTCTACTCTGGTTGACAGACAAAAGTCACTGTCCATTCATATCACTGCCAACATTAAACATCTACTGTACAGAATCTGACCTTTTTGGATGAGATGGGAAAATGCAGGCCGTAGCGCTAAATCTGGTTCTTTCCCAGAGTTTTGTAAGCAGATACTGAAGTGAAAAGAAAGAAAGAAAGAAAGAAAGAAAGAAAGAAAGCAGGAGGATAAATAGCTGATGGAAAATGTGGGTGTTGACAGAGATTTTGAAAATCCCTTAAAGAGTCGTGAAAAGACTGCTGCAAATCAACACATTGTTCAAAATAATCTCTCTCACTCACTCTCTCACAAGCCACGATGCTCTGACAATTGTTCTTAACAGATAAGAAAGATAACAAACATTCTCTTCTGAACAATAGTCTATTACTATGCAATATGTGGTGTGTCATATTTTATGGTGTCATCGTATAAAAATAAAGTGGAAGTGGATCCTATGTATTATTTCTATGTGTACAGGGATTATTCATTATCCATTAACAAATCCCCTCTTCATGCTGACATACCAAGGATTCATTAAGAATTGAGTTACTTGGCCTTACTACAGAGGTCTTATTCACTCACTACCTCTCTCCACAGTATTTTAAAACGGTGCCAATTAAATAGCATTTCAATATGAGAAAGAGAGGACAGACAGAAAGAGAGGGAGAGAAAGAAAGAGAGATTGTATAACACATCATTGATTCCACCCACTGTAACACAAAGAGTTTTTTTTTATTTCATGTGCAAAAGGTACAACTAAAATTGACGTTAAAATTGTTTTCCTATTACATATTTTTGAAACTCTATTTCCTAAAAAAAAAAAAAGAAGAAGAAGAAAGAAAGAAAGAAATAGTGAACATCTAGAAGCAATGCAGATCAGTTTTGACATTTGGTTTGTATTATTAGATAAAGCTAAAAATCTCAATTAACTTTTCCCCAGTCTTTCTTACAACATTTTTATAACCAATTACAGAACATACTAATTAACTTAAAACAACGACATAAACTAGTAAACTAATTAACTTTAAGCTTTAATTAAAACAATGTTTAATTAATAAAAAAAATCATCAAAATCTTTTTAAGACAATGAAGTCAATTTATTTTCTCCACCTGATTGGTCTTCTTTTAATTTCTTTGTCAATTTCAACATGCAATATTTAGCAATTCAATTAATTTCTTTCTTTTCACACAAAGGCTTCATTAATTGGGACATTTCTGCTTATCATTTCTCCAAAGGTATTGGCATATAATTTCATTTTCTATTTCAGGCGTGTTCAAGGCTTTTCTGCAAATGAGGAATCAAGACCGATTCAATAATCATATTGGCCTGTCTGCTTAACTTTCAAAGTTAGTTAACCTTACAGCATTTAATTGCAGGAATATTAATTTCAATTCAAATGAACAATCTATTTAATAGGCCGTGGTAATTGTGCTCAGCTTGAGAGGTCCAGAGAGGTCATTATAGGAAACAAATGAAATTAACAGCTACACTTTAATGTGCATATTGCTAAAATACACAACATTTTTGTGCAAACTAGCTTAAGCTTCTTAAACTAAATAGCTGTTTTGTTTTGTACATCATTGAACAACTTTAGCATTGAAAAAAGAAAAAATCTTTCAAATCCTTCAAAACTATTATGTTTTTCTACCATTTTTTAAGCAGCATGACTCATCTTCTCACTTAGAAAGGTTTATATAACTGCTTCATCTACTGAAAAGGTCCATTACTAAACACCATAGTATATACCACGATATGTAGTATGTATCGATTCTCTGTGCATCTTTCATTGGCTTACTTGACACAAATCCATATATCTGACAATGTAGGACTGCAGAGCATATTTAAGCCAACAAGCTAAACTACTCAACATGGTACAAACTGATACATCAATGCACTTCATTTAAGAAATCCAAAATCCATGGCAGTACACTACTGCCACCTACTGCTAAAAAGCTATTCTGATAAGATGAGTACATCGTGGAAGAAATGAATTCACCTTGAAAGAGCTAAGCAGGCAAATGACAAATAACCGAGTAATTATTTAGGGGTGAACTAAATGAGAAGCAATTAGTGTCAAACATTTTCAGACCTACAGTAGTTGGTTTACAGTAAGCCACTACACCCTTTGAGATGTCTAGTTTGTTTAGAGATGCACATTTCTACAACCTGCCCTAGTAATACAAAAGTATTGATTTGCAGAAATCATTTGAAAAAAGCCGTATTGTTTCGTCAGTAAACAAGTAAGTAAAGTTTCTTATGTATTTTTTTTCTATGTAAAATCAATGTCAATTTATTGTTTGCTGAGAAGAGGTTTGATATATTTCATACCAGAAAGATCGCTGCATGAAATAAATGTCTACAATCATGTAATGACTCCAACACATCAGAAATTGAAGGCAGAAAACTGCTTAGAATTTGACATTTTGTAATCTGCTGCTTTCTTAGTGCAATATAAAAAAAAAGCCACTATGAATCACAAAGACAAATACACTAGCAGGTTTTTTTTTATCATCAGGTCATCTCGAAGTATAAAAAATGCCTTTTAGTTTAGCATGTCTGTTTTGTTGTGAAATAAAATAATGGCACTTTAACCAGGCACATTTTGTGCCTGGAAAGTTCTGAGAGGACACAAATTCAAAAAGGAAACCTATTTTCTTCTCGGTGATTACTGGATGGTGACAAGTCTTTACAGTATAGTGTTTTAAAAGAGTAAATGTTTTTGTGTAAAGCTGCTTCGCAACAATGTCAATTGTTAAAAGCGCTATACAAATAAAATTGAATTGAATTGAATCGAATTAAAGGACAGTGCATAATGTGTTGGAAGGTTTTTCCGTTTCAGCCAATTGTGAATCCTGGAACAATCACAGAAGCAGGTCTTAGCGACAAGTCTACAGGATAGACCTGAGATTATCCACTGAAGCAATGAAACATGCTGTATTTGCAAAGTACAGATGGAATTACTGCAAAATGTGATAAATCCATTTAGCTCTATCACTATGATGCTGCATCCTGTTTTAAATGACTGTCATTAAGTTTCAAATAATATGCCAATGCTACCAATACAGGGGGAGGACACAGCTTGGAAAGTGAAAATGGCTCTGGGAGAAGTCAATCCACAGGTGATGCTCCCTCCACCGAGATAATAAAGGAGACAGCAAGGTGCCAGACTTTGTTTATGGCCAAGCAAAGCCAAGGAGCCGAGTATGGGGAATTCAGAGTCACACCTAACCGCCTGTGACTAGCCCCAGAATGATACGCCTCAGTTTGGAGGCAGATCGTCCAGTGGCTCAGACCAGACTACAGGTGTAGGGAAGAGCTTGCAAAGAGCAAATCAATTCAATCTGGGCTTCACTGAACAAATCAATTCAACACTCCCTTCCCCCTGGTCACAAAGCAGCAATAAAGAAGATATGATGGCTTAAGGAGAGACAAGTGAGTTGTCTGAAAGCTCTGATTGGTCTCAGTATTACAAACTGCCAAACACTGCTGCTATTTAATATCAATATAGCCTCAGCAGCTTCAAAAATCTGTCAGATACAGTGAGTAAACATTTAGAGTTATGGGAGCTGTGATGCACCTACAAAAATTGGTTGCATTTTTGTAAGACTCAGACTAGCATCGCATTCTTTTTTAAGAATCTGAAATATTAACAGTACCAGACACACTGTTACTTTAAGATGCCACCAGGAAAGAAGGGTGATACACTTCTCAAAGCACCTGTCATGGGGCTGTGACCTCTAAATCAGTGAGTTTTCCACACCTCAGAATGTCAGGGTGACAAAAAAAAAACAGCCTGTATATATATTAAAAAATGTAGTAACTAAAATGAAGATCGACACAACACCACCAGAATAATTGTTAGCACCTGCTTTACACCCACCATGCACAGATAGTATATGTATTTATAATTTTGTAAATAAAAATCTTGGATCATTATATAAATCATCTTCTAATGCAAATGAGACTGCTGCAAATAAAACAAAAAGAGAGAGAAATTTGTGAAACTCCACTTAGGGCCTTTATTCATATGGTTCTATCACCCCTACATAAGCCATTTTTGACATTTACTCTTTCATTTTCAATAAGCTTATAATACCCTGGCTTAGTGGACCTGGAACATATCCCCTCAACAGCAGCATGAGGTATAAATTCTACATTCTAGATGAGACACCAGGCCATTGCAGGGCAAAACATACTGTACAAATTCCCATTTTCTGTCATTTAGGGGCAAATAAGAACAGCCAATCCACCTTCCAGCATGTTTAGAAGCTGGAAGGAAATTCGAGAAACTGAGCAAAACTCACAGACAGTAATTAAAGAAGTAACAGTTAACAGCAGTACAGTTAACTTATATAAAATATATCTACACATACAGTACCTTATCCCAACAAACATGCAATGGCTGGCAATCAGTCTTTATACTGTTATAATTTACTAATAAAGCTGATACCAAACCTGAGTCAAATAGGATGTTTTGATTGACATAAGTTACAGTTCTGAAAAACATAATGCCTTTGTGGCTCAGAAAATTTCCAGTATAACACCCAAAATAAACTTACCAAACTGAGTTGAAAGAAAAAGCTCCCTGAGACAAGAAAAAGTTCTGAGAGGAACTCAGAAAGGGAACACATCTTCTTCTTGATGGTAAGATTCATCTTAGTGGATGGTGAGATTAAAAATCATTACAGTTTAGTACTTTTACAATGAGTAAAGGACAGCACTGAATTTGTTGGAACTCTTATTTACTGGAACAATCACAGAAACAGTTCTTAGGTATAAGTTTACAGGATAGACCTGTTTTTATCCATTGAATAATAACACATGCTGTTTTTGCAAAGTACAAATGGAATTACTGCAAAATAAGATAAATCCATTTTTGCCAGTTCTTGAGATTTTGTTTTTCAGAAGGACAAAAAAGTACTAAAAGTTTTTTAGTACTTCTTTTTTGCATTTAAAAAAGTGCATATGGCTAAATATTGTGTGTGATTTTGCAAACTGCTCTAAATCCATTCTCTCATTCATCGTCTATACCACTTTATCCTGTATATCCTGTATACATGGTCACTGGAGCCTATCCCAGAAGGCTAGGGCACCCTTAACCAACCAAGTATAGAGAGAACATACAAACTCCTTGCACACAAATACGGGAATTGAACCCGGACCGTGGAGGTGCAAGGTGACAGTGCTAACCTCTAAGTCACCGCTCAAAATCCACCTCATATAAAATATGTATATATGCAATGTCAAGTGTCAATAATATGTTCGTTGACTAAAACATAGCAAACTCATGCTTTGTGAGTTGTGGCGCAATTTAAAAAGAAGTTTTCAATTTTGTTGCACACAAATGTATTAAAAAGAGAGAGAGAATATTCAATATGCCTTTATCCTACAGTGTTTTTAAATGATGATCAGGCAGTGACGATGATTGGTCTAGGTATGACAGGATACTGAATATATAAGGAAGAACGGCACCATATGACAAAGTGTTTCGCCAATCAACAAAACTTAACAATTACGTGAAGGTATTGGGCAGCATTAAAATATTTTTGCCATTTTTTGAGATTTGGTTTTCAAAAGAAGAAAGAAGTACTAAAACTTCATGTTTTTTGCATATAAAAAAGTACATATGGGTAAATATTGTGTATGATTTTGCAAACTGCTCTAAATCCATTCTCTCACTCACTCATCGGCTATACCGGTCTACCAAAAGACCTGAACCCCAGAAACCAACAGAAATTTGCGAATATGAAAATGTAACTAAGATCCATGGATTTTAATAGTTAGTTAAAGGAGAGAGGGTTGTAATCCTTCAAGTGCAGCTGATAAAATTGTGTAAATTTCTGTGATGTGCGAAAGAAGAATGAGACATGAGCAGAATGGAGACCGAACAGGGAACATTAAGGAAAGAGAGAGGTAGGAGAGGCTTTTCTTGACAGACAGGCTTTGATATTGGACTGAAAATAGACCAGGATCTTAAATAGTTCTAATATTTACAGATCAACTAAGAAATGGTGTTCATAGCAGACAGGGTGCAGGCTAAAGACATGAGTATGTACACAGAAATACAGTGAACATAAAAGGTGATGGAGTTTTCATGCAATGGTGTGTGATGAGATTTTGTCTTTGGAAGTGCCATTACATATGACTAAGGAGACGTAGGAGGCTGCCTGTCCTGCCAAAAAGGTGCAGTTGAGAATAGGGTCTAATAATGAGGGCATATCGACTGATGTCACCCCTGTCACTAGTGTTTTGTTGACTCTTTGTTGATTTGGAATTCTAGTGTGGCTGCTGCAAAAAAGTAGTTCAATATCACTGGGTCTGCTAGAACTCCCTGATGTTTAGTTGTTCCTTTTTTATAATAGAGTTTATGTCAAGTTCTTTAACCGGTGTTGATCCAGATTTGAGCTTTATACAAATTATGAAAGAACAGTTGACAGGTGATCATATTGCATTTAAGGTGGCAGCATTTGGAGCCTTTTGTGCTGGTTTAGATAGACTGCTGCTTTTAACAAAGTCACATTTCTATCACCAATCACATTTCTATGTCTTTCAAAATGGTTTCCAGGATTTTTTTTTGTTTGTTTGTTTGTTTTTGTAATTTTTTTGTCATCAACCTAGAGATATTTGAGCATTAGAGCTGTCCAAGATAATGTGTATTGTAATCAAAACTGGTCGAGCTTGCCTGACAATCTCACTCCCTAACACCAGAGATCCCCCATCCCCTGACCCTTCTAGGTTTCTTTGCTCACCTGATTCCTGTCACTTCCCCATTGAAAGACACTAACTCATTACAGCAGGATCTGACATGTCATTTCGCTAAAGTCATTTCAATGAATGGTAGTTGTATTTGCATCCTCAAAACATCGCACCATGACATTAACTTTTATGTTGTAAAACCTTTTTCAATAGTTTTTTTTTTTTTTAAGGTTCAAGAAAATGTACAGTGTCTGTTACCATAATGATCCAAGTGCAAACCAAAATTAACCAAGTGCATTTGCTCATTGTGCTGTTGGGTTCATTTAATTGTGAATTATCTTGTGTATGTGTGCCATTAAAATTTATACTACAGCTAGTTCTGATCAAGCAATCTGATTGGACTATAGGTATTCCAAGAGTGGTGATAATAGACTGTCAGTCACAGCATAGATAAAAGTTGGTCGGTATGGCCCAAAGTGAGAGCAAGTGCTTACCAAACAATTCCAATTAAAACCAGTCACAGAAGCACTTTCTGCAAGAAAACACACCTGACACAGTAAAGTTATGTCATCTTAAAAAACACTTTGACTTCTTAATAACTGTTTCTACGTCTTTACAAATCACCTCTGAACCGTTAGTTTTTTCATTTACAGCTACAAATCCTAAGACAAGGTTAAATTCCAAATCGTTTTCCGAACCCTGATCAAGGTTGTGTGGGTCAATGGATTGTACATCCTAGTGCACTAGCTTTCCATTTTATGTTATTTGGGATTCAACCCTGCAACCCTTAAGTTAAAGCAGAATAAGTGAAAATATTATTAAAATATTCAAATATTATTAATATTTATTCTCCTCACATTTTGGCTTCGTGCCAAACTACCAAGCTGCAAATCTCTTTATAAGGTTTTTAACTACTAAGAGACCAAATAATAACAACTAATGGCATACAGTATATACATATATATATGCTTTAGTATGCTTAGCCTGCTCTTTCCATATCGAAGCCTATTAATGGGCTATGTTGGGAAACCCTAGTTTCCCACCATAGCCCATTAATAGGCTTCGATATGGAGAGAGAGCAGGCTAAGCATACTAAATATTTCCAACACTAATAAAGCACTATTATATGCATATAGTTACACACACACCCATGTATCCACATCTATGTACATAACATTAAGACACATATTTAAAAAGGCTAGTTTTCCTAAATGTTTGGCTCTAACTATGCCACAGGGCCACAACTAGAAGGACACAGGATGCATCAAGCATTTCTATAACCCCACATATTTATAATAATACATCAGTAATGTTTATTAGTAAAAACTGGTGATGTGACCTGAAGAAAAGTCTAATTGGATGAATACTGATTGAACAATGCAGTTATTCTCTTTAAAAGAATCCTATATCAATAAATGACAAGGTAGTGAATGAAAATGAAGGTTGTTAACGTTTCTCACCATTAAATTAATCTAAACTATCTTATTTCTTGCATCAGAGCTACAGTATATCTATGATTAAAATGACAGCTTTAGCTTATATACCTTAGCATGTAAAAAGAAAACTCCTGACTGATTCCGTTCCTGTGAGACACGTTAATTGCCCCAATGATTATCTGGCAGAATATATTGCGACTCATATTTATCGTTGTGTCCACTTTTCATTACAGTCTTCATTACTGCTTATAAATAATGCACATAAATGTGCCTGAACCCCCAACACACTCCATAATATGGCCAAGCGATATTCGTCTTGTCTGCAGTTATCAGACATTACCTTTCTGAATTATGTCTATTAGTTGCTTTCTGGCTTGCTTTCCCATAAGCCTCTTCCACAGCAATGACAGCATTAACTTTTAGGTTTATTGCATCTTTTTTACCCAACATAGCCCATTAATCTGCCTAATGGCTGCCATGACCCCTTTCAACTACTTTCATAAACTACAAAATATGAATAAAGAACATTAAAACTCCTATTGTACAGAATCTTTTCATCATTCACAAGGCAGTGTTTAATGGATTGCCTGGGTGATGGGAAGTCTATAGATTGCTCGTTCACCTTTTTAGATTTTATTTTAAAATAGAGTTTATTTTAAATAGCCTGTCTTCTAGAGAAAATAGTGTTATAAATTTTAGATTTTGTTTAAAACAGATCAAGATAGCCTCAGGACAACAAGCTTTTTATTTATTTGTACTAAAAGAGTTTAGTCAAAAGTATTACTTTTATAGATTCTGCACCTATTGAATATGATGTAATAAGTTGCATCCTGTGGTGATATAATGGTTTGTACATTATTGTGTTGTGTACATTTGTTGAAGCATAAAATCTTGGCATATCTTACACTTTTTAAATTGGAATCGCTATATTAAACAGAATATGATAGTGGTGAGGTGCACTTTAGAATCTGTGGAGCAGGCAGGCAATAGGATTAGGAATTATGGAGTTCACTATCCTGGGTCTAAGGCCTCTGAAAGCAGCCAGACTAATCCTTTTGATCAGAACCTGACTGCTACCCTGTCATAACTCCCAAGTCTCTGCCAGCTTTTATATCACCAGGGCTTAACTCACGTCAATATCTGACTACAGATGCAACAACTCTTTCAAGGAGCAGTATAGGCAAGGCATAAACATATTGCTCCTACACTAACCCAGGATACAGATAGAAGAAATGTCACATAAATGACACATTTTAAAATTTAGATGTGTAGACCTGGAACACAAAGCAAAAATCTCTGCATCTATAACTGAAAATTGTTTAAAGTGTTCACAATCAAATTTGATCAAAGGCTCAGAGACACAAAATTCAAAACAGGTATGCTGAGCCTTATGCCTTGGAATAAGGTCATGTTAGCAACAGAGTTTTTGTAAATGGCAATAGAAAACCTAAGCATTCACAACAGGATAGAAGATGAATACAGAAAGATGCATGAAGCTGAATATACAATTAGAAGGGTCTGAATATAGCAGATACAGAATGTTTACTTTGAGTGTTACCTCAGCATTTTTACTTTTCTACGTACTAGAGCGCTATAAAGAGAATAAGTCAGGAATTACTTGGGGACGCAGCAGTGATGCAGTTAACATGGACTAGGGTAAAAAATTTTAGATCATGCTTTTTTCATGATGCAAAGTCACCTTTCTAACACAAAAATTTAGTTTGAATTCAGGATGTGATGTATATTCAATCTGGGAAGAGGTTTTGGACAGGACCTTGGGTTAAGGGTGAGACTTCAAAGAAAGTGATATAGTGAAAATATTGGGCTGCAGTGGCACCAAATATAAAACCACTTTACATTTTGTGGGATATGGACTATTTTTATTAGAAAAGTATTGTTTAGAATTTTGTTTGTATGTATGTATGTATGTATGTATACAATCTTTTATCACAGTATGTACACTACTGTTCAAAAGTTTTGGAACACTTTCTAACTCCATGATGGTTCCTGATTTTTATTTCTTTCTACATTGTAAAGGAATGCTGAAGGCGTCCAAA
>JAQMYK010000002.1:18637460-18648963 GCA_030014345.1 Clarias buthupogon
TTCCCAAATTGCCTGTAGTGTGTGAATGAGTATGTGTGTGTGCCCTGCGATGGATTGGCACCCTGTCCAGGGTGTACCCTGCCTTGTGCCCTAAGTGTCCTGGGATAGGCTCCAGGTCCCCGCGACCCTGAATACAGGATAAACGGTATAGACAATGAGTGAGTGAGAGAGTGAGTGATGCAGTGAGTAACTTCTCATTTATTAAACAACTGCGTCAAAACAAATATACCATGTCATCATGTACAAGATGCTACTGTCGTTCAGAATCGTCAAATTACTGGACTGTAAAACAAAGAAATGAGGCTCAATCTACAGTAGTGATATGTTCTATGATGTTATGTGGCAATAAAATGAAGTCTGACTTAATTTTCATCTGACTGTACTGAATGACCAGGTTATATCAAAGGATTTGTTTCTTTCCTGATGGCACAGGCATGTTCGAGGACAACAATGCCAAAATTCATGGCCACAAATTGTGAAAGATTGGAAACATTAGTTATATTTTTTACACCAAATTGGCCACCACAGAATAGTGAGCTTAACCGCATTGTCTGAAAGTCTTTGTAATGTGCTAGAAAAGACTTTACAGTGTGGTTCACTCATCCATTATTCAATCTTCCAAGATCTCAGTGAATAACAATGCTACTGTGAATGTGTGCTGTTATTAAAGATAAAGGAAGTTCAAGGAATTATTAAAGTGTGTGATTTTTTTTCACTAGGCAGTGTTAATGCTCTTAGATAATGTTCACCTAAAGACAAGTAATGAAGCAGTTTCCAGGTACTTCACCTCTAATCGATACGATATTCAATAATAGCTTCTGAACCAAAAGGAGACATCATGCTTGTGCTCAACTGGGGATTCAAATTGTTAAACAAAAATTCTTGCAAGTTTGACCAAGAACACCCTGCCAAATTCATAACCAATCAATACTACTAGCTGTAATAGTCATATTAGGCAACATAAAATGAAACACAAGCATGTGGATGCATCTGAAATATCCCCGAGAGACTGAAATTGTGTTTCCAGTTTCCTCTATAGCCAGAGTTCTCAAACCTACTTCCAATACGCCATTACTCAACAGTTCCAAATCTTTTATCAACCTCATTTCACCAAAACCTCAAATGTGCATAATCAGTTGTGGGAAGAACATGCAATGGATCCTGTACTGTGTCAAGAACAGAATGCATGTTGGCTTGTATTATTGCACTTCAGTGCCCTCTGCTGGAAAGCATCTCAAGTAACCAAGCCTATGATTCAGGTTTAATATCTTGAAAAGATTTATTAAACCTTTCATAGGGAGCAGTTAAACAGTCACTCACTTTTTTTTAAACACTGTGGAAAACAATGTACTAAATGCTTCCATAAATTAACACAAATGATTCATTTGTTCATTTTGACTTGATGCACACCATTCCATAAACAGTACATTAACACTAATGAAGGGAAAATTAACAACCATAGTAGGAATGTAATTTTCGTTTATTTTAAAATAACTGTTCTACATAGCAAAACAATTACATATATAAAAACAAAAAGATCTGATAAGTCAGGCATTAGACAAAAGAAAAGAGCAGCCAAGTAATCACATTATGGTAACATGAAAAGTGCTGAAATTGGTTGGGTAATTGGATTGAAAATATAAATTGGATTACCAGGACTACGAAATTAGATTGAAACCAAGTTCAAAGGTTAGAATATGAATCAGAATTCAATGAAGTTAATGGATGAGCATCCAGTAGACTAGACCACATATAAATATATATCTAGTTGTTGGGTAACCAGACCTGAAACAGAGTTGCTTAAAATATTACTTAGTTAAAAATTACATGTATATATATACACTCCCATATTACATCCCACAGCACTGGTGACCCAAATCATAATACAAGTGGACATAAATAAACACCCCTAGTGTGCAGATCCCGAAGAGAACAGTAACACCAAGTGTAGAAGGAATTCCCCCAACGCTTGCTTTAAGACATCACAGACAAAAGCCAACAAAAACTGGTAATTCACTTTCCTTGACAGGTTCTTCCTGAAAAAAAATATGCACTCTCTAAATTCTAGGAGTGAGCGAATATATATTAACCACACAAACAACGTGGAAACTGCAACGTGATAACACATCATGTATTCTTGTATCTGTCGATTGGTTAAGACGGTAACCGATTTGTAAATCCTCCCTCTATCGAAGAGGCACCACAGGCTGTTGGTTCTCTTTATGGTCGTGTTTAAAGGCTTTGCTGGGATCAAACCGGCGTGGGGCCTGACCAGGCTTGAGCTGCTCCAGGTCTCTCTTCTGCTTCCCCACCTGTGTCCTCAGCTGAGTCACTTCCTGTAAAAACAAAACGGGAAACTCATCTGTGCAGCACAGCTTAGAGGTTTTCCCCCTCATATGGAGACACTCAGCAAGACTAACACACAAACAAGGCAAAGCTGACCTGCTTAAGTGCCAAGTTCTCCTCCTTGAGTTTGACCATGTGCTTGATTTTCTGTCGTTGGTTCTGATGGCCCAGCAGGCTGGCGTAGGCGCCTGCCAGCTTATTCAGCTCTGCCTGAGTGGCCCCTTTCTCCGAGAGCAACGCATCCCTCTCAGCAGCAAAGCCGTCCAGCTGCTCCTGGGGACCAAGAAAAGGAAAGTAACATGAGGCATGGTAGAAAGCAACAGGGAGCATCTGGACAGCCAGCATCAGCAACACCATTTCTATAAGAGTAGGGTCAAAAATATTTTCATTGATAGGAGTGATGTGAAACTCACCTGGAAGGGTTTAACTTTAGCGTATAGCTGTTCATACAAGTTCCTCCAGTGCTCCACCTCATCATTTGATGTGCTGTAAGAGATTAAGGAAAAGTTAAGCAGAAATAAAATTTTCACCTGTAGTTACAGTAGATTGTCCCAGAAGTCTTCATACTGTAAAAAAGTGGATCTGGAACCACAGTGGATCTGTTCACGAATTAATTTGCCACAGCGTAAACAAACCTAATAAATGGTCAGATTAAACTTTGAGAGATTATTTTGGACCAAGAAGTGTATAGGGAGTCACTAGTAATATTTATGTCTAACTGTAAAGAAACAGCCTGTAAGTCACTATTAAACTGACATCTAATTGAATGGTGTAATAAATAAGGCATTTTATACCATAGGGCGGTTGAATTCTCAAATTAATAACTTGCACACAATCATTAAGAAGAAATAAATATAAATGCTCTGAGGTTAATTCTGCTCAGATTTACAATCTCACAATCATTCTAATAACAATTCCGTAATCACAGTGATAAACTCACAGCCTCAGGTGCACTTTGCTTAGACCAGGCTTTTTTATGAGATGAGATGCTGCTATAGACTCTAGTTGTGCTGTATTCGGAGAGACCATGGCCGGTTTCTGGGAAATAAGTCCCTAAATATATTTCATCTATTGAATGTGAATAGGTCTCTATATTGTTTCATTTTAATTTAATCCAACCTAATGAATTCCACATAGCTAGTCCCAGGACAATACGGAAATATTGAGGAACTGCATTACTGCTTCACCTTTGTTGTGCCTCAGTGAGCTGTTTGTTTAAGTCATGTCGTTCCTGCTCCATCTGGTGGTGGAACCGCTCCTTCTCCTGCTCCATTTGCTGGTGGAACCACCCTTTCTCTTGCTCCATCTGCTGGTGGAGCTGCTCCTTCTCCTGCTCCATCTGCTGGTGGAGCTGCTCCTTCTCCAGCTTCAGTGTCTCCAACTGTTCCTTTAAGAGCTTCACCTCCTGAACCTTGCCTTCTGCCGACTCCCTCCTATGCTGCTGAGTCTGCTCTAGCTGAGCCAGGGCCTGTCGTTTCTCCTCCTGTTCCTGTCCCAGCTCCTCCTTGGCCTTTCTCAAGTCGGTCTCACACTGGGCCTGCTTAGTCTGGACCTCCAGTAACATCCTGATCACATACACATAAAATGATTAGATGATCATAAGATGATTCAGTATAATATATTATACTTCAAAACATGTATTTTTTTTATGCAACTATATTCTAAAGCCTTAAGCATTACAAGACATGGCATTGTTGACCAGACCTAAACAATCAGCAGATCTATCTACTTACACCTTCTCAAACATCCATAAAAAAAGAAGAAGAAGAAAAAAAAAAAAAAAAAAAAAAAAGATTGATCCATAGAGTGCCATGAAACTGATATTTTTAGAATACGATACTGTGAAAACGTTTTTGTGCATATTGCTGCATCTGAGTGTGTATCTGACCTGGCATACTCTTCCCTCTCCTTTTCCTGAGCATGTTGTTGTTGAAGGAGTTTATTCTGTTCGTCCTGCAGTTGCTGAGTGATTCTGCTCAGCTCTTCCCTCAGCTCCTGTACACGAGCCTCATCCTGCTCTCTCTGCACACTCAGAGCCTGTGTGGCGCTGAAAGGAATAAGAGATTAATAATATACTCTGAATTACCTCAATGTTGAAGCGCTTGTGCTCAGTACTTACTTCACTAATTCAGTGGCCATGTCACCTATCTTTCCCAGGGAGTTAGTGTGGTCATCCTGTAGCTTTTTCACATTGTCCTGATAAACCTCTTCCAAAGTCTTCGTCTCTGCTTTGTTCCTACGAAACCAGTAACCTCATTAACCAGTGACCATCCAGGAATTATGGGGGAAAAAAACAAACAAACAAAAAAAAAACAGCAGCTTGCTTCCTTGTCAGCAAGATCTCACCTTTCAAGTTCTTCACGAGTGCTGTTCAGTTCTCCTTCCACAGTGTGTTTCTCCTGAGTCAGCAGCTGGATGGTCTCCAGCAGGCGCTTGTCCTGCTCCTCAAGCAAATTCACTTCCTCCAGCACCTCCTCCAGCTCCTCTTCTAACTGCTTCTTCTCTTTGTCCAGGTCATCACGCAGAGATGCCATCTTGCTGGATAGGGAATCATTACGAGCCTGCCGGCACATTTCACGTTTAAAAATAAATAAATAAAATAAAACAAATAAATAAATTAAAAACAAATAAACATGGCAATTTTAGAACTTAATTTCAGCGTAATTATTGCACCAATAACTTCTATTTAAGGTTCGTTTATAAATAGGGTGTACATAAAATAGGACTTGAAATGTGCACGCATCATTTGCTACTTAAATGTCAAGGTTAATAAAAACTAAACGCTGCATGGAAATATGTCAATGTGTGTGAAGGACTATCTAATTAATTCATGAGTATGCTTCAGGCTGTTTTTATTATAATTTTATATAAAAAGGTTTTTAGTGTTGCAGAATAGGCACTCTAAGGAGAATTGGAGTCAGCACTGAAGATATTCAAGCGCAGAAATATGCTGCTTAGATTGCATCCATTTTCTGTTGCATGTAAGTAAAGAAATAGACAATAACTGTGACCGAGGAATCGACAGTCACAGTTATTGGAGTGGAGTGGGGTAGGGTGCATGTCAAAGTTTGGGACAATAGCATTAAGGATTAAACAGATATTGGTTTAATTAATTTTTAAAAATGTAGTCTGCAAAAGTCTTAATTAAAGAATTAATAATTAACCCACTGAGTGATACTTAAATTACAAAATTGTTGGAAAATTAGCACAAGTGCATGTTGTGGTGAACATCTGGAGTAATATTTGCTGACAATTTACCCGAAAATTTCATTACCCCCAACCATATTGATTTTTTGATGTAAAATGCTTATGTTTATGCTGAAAGAAATAGTTTCTACATTCCCTGTGTCCATTTCCTGCCACTTCCCAAGAACATGTTTGTAGATTGACTGGTTAAGACAAACTGAACCTTAGGTGTGTGCACACATTACACAGTGGATTGGCATCTGATCCAGGGTGTGGTGTGTTCCTGTCTGTTCCCAGGATAGGCTTTGGATCCAGAGCAACCAGGATAAAGCAGTTACTGAATGAGAGGGAGTAAAATGAAAGAATAATGGAGGAAGTATGGTACCTTCTCCTCCTCAAGCTGTACAACAAGAGCAGAGCGCTGCTGCTTCAACTGGTCATGAGCTTCCTTCTCACACTTGCTGCTCTCCTCCAGTGAGCTCATCTCAGCCAGGAGCTCCTGCACTCTCCTCAGCCCTTCCTCCTGTGTCCTGGCTGTTCACACACACAAAATAAGTGTTCTTTAAATAAGTCTATTATTAACCAAAATTTACTACTCGTTATTTATTTACTCAAAGCTCACCCCTCTCATCCTCCATGCTTAAACAACGCTCATTCATATGGGCCACACGCTGGTCCAACTCCTCTTCTGTTCTTCTTAATACCTCCCTCACCCGGGCCAGCTCCTGCTCTTGGTGCTTCACCGTACTCTGGGAGTCCTTGAGCTCCTGAGCTCCCTGTACGCTCTTCTCCTCCAGCTCTTTCAGCATAGCCTGAGAGGCCTCCAGTTCACTCTTGTGACGCTCTAGCTCTCGCTGCCGCTCCTCAAGGGTGCTGTGGCACTCCTGAAGCTCCTGTTGGAACTTCTGCAGGTCCTGCTCCTTGTTTTTTAGGACACTTTGAGACTCCTGGAGCTCCACCACACACTGCACCAACTTCTGCTCCACCTCCCTGTGCATAAAGCAAAGGCATAACACTGAATTTCACTCTGTGCCAGAAAACATTCTCAGGGGATGCACACAGGAAGGACAGCTCCTTACCCAAGCTTCTCTTGAGAATCTGAGACACGGCGCTCCATTGCAGACCTGTCCTGCAGTTTAGCCTTAAGATCCTAAAGAAGACAAATTACTTAAATTATACTGGAGAACCAAAAGTAAAACTTAGTAATACAGGCTTAACAGTATGGGTTAAGAACATTCAACTTGGAGACAACCCACTTTACAAACAGACTGCCATAAAACATACTAGGTTTAAGATTGTAGTTAAATACAATAGTGCAGGTTTTTTGTGTTGGTGTGTGCTGATAAACACTTGTCTGTACTGATCTTAAAACTCCATTAGCCATCAAGGTGGTAATGCATTATAATGGCATATGATGCATGGCCATCAGAAAAAAAGCCATCAAATTGTTATGGGGCACAAGGATTGCACTTTTGGAACCTCAAGAAGCATTGGTTCACCATACATTGGCGTTGCTTTAATTGGTTAAAAGGTCTAAGCTTGCATTGATTAATAATAATCGATGCAACGTTGGATAGAAATAAATCATGTAATATTGTATAGGGTTGTCGAAACAATGCCATAGTAAATGTGCACCTTAATCAGAGCTAGAGACAGTCCTAGAAAATATTTGCAGATTACTTTTTTTTTTTTCCTTTCCTTGGTCCAAACTGTGTTCTGTAATGTTACATTTTTACAAAGATTTTGTATCATTACAGTATACTGGATCTACATAAATAAATAGATAAACCATCAAAAAAAAAAAAAAAAGGCTACAGTACATTAATGAAAAGCGTAATTAATAAATATGTACTGAAAATAATCTGAAATCTTAGCAACTTACAATGTCATAAAATAAGAGTATTTTCATTATTCTGAATATTAATCAAGTTATTATATTAAATTAATTTATAAATACAGTATTTACTGAAAATCTATAAAAATTTATTCTTTTGAAGTAAATGTATTTTTATTTAAAAAAAAAAAAAAGATAGACAATCACAGACACACACTCTACCATTATCCAGTCCCAGAGAATTAGTTCTAAATATTGGTGCATCCCTTTTCCCAAACTAGTACCTGTATGTCGTCATTTGCAGTATCAAGGTACCGTTGCAGCACTTTGCACTCCTCTCGTAGCTCCTGTATAATAGCTGAAATCAAAGATGGTATAATAAGTTATAGAGAAAGTAAACGGGGTGTTCTACATGATAGGATTCTGGGCCGTTGTTCCATGACACAAACAGCACCTACCATGCAGCCTATCCATTTCTTTCTCCACTTCCTCATTGTGAACTTTAGTTTCTTCATGAAGGCCCTCTGCAGAAACAGCAATTAAAAGTAGACTTTTACAGAGCAGTTCTGCTGAGATTTGTTTTCTTAAGGATTCATCCTTATCATGCAGCACACACACACAATAAATCTATGCTAACCAAGATCTTTGTTTCTCTCCTTAATAGCATTAAGTGTTGCTCTTGAAGCTTGAAGATCAGCCTCCAAGACCTTTACTTTGCCTTCTGAGCTGATCTGGAGAAAACTTAGTTCCTGTTTAAAAAATAAAAAATAAAAAATCAAAGAGGAGTTAATTATTATTTGAACTGTGCACAACTTACAATTTCATTAAAACACACAAATTAGAATGTTAATCAGATAACTGGTTGAGATATAAATGTAACCCACCTTCTCCTTAGCATCCAGTTTGTTTCTGGCTTCCATGAGCTCCATAGACAGCGAGTTGATTTTTTTCTTTGTAATGTCTGCAGAAACCTGTGGGGTTAAAGGGGGGAAAGAAAAAAAAAAAAAAAAAAAAAAAAAAAACTTGTTCAGAAAATTAGACTGTGCGTTTCTAACCAATATAAATAAAATCCAACCTTGGTCTTGAGGAACTCGTTGGTTTTCTGCAACTCGGCAAGCTGTCTTTCTAGGGAGGCCACGCTGGCTGCAAGGCCAGTCTTCTCTCTCACAGCAGCCAGCAGTTTAGCCTCCAGCTTCTTAAGCTCTTCCTCTAGGGCCTGAAGCCTGCGGTCCTGTTCTCCTCTCTGTTGAACCAGCGACCGGATCTGTAATGCAGTGTTCATCAAGATAGACAACTTTCAAAAGGCATAGCTACACACACCCATCTACAAACAGGGCTTATAAAGTGGAGTCTCTAATGTATAGAAAGGGCCTCCCTGAGAAATCCATTATATCTTGTAATATGTACCTCTTTCTCCAGCAGCTTCTGTTGTTTCATTTCAATTTGAAAGTTGCTCTTGTCCTTTTTTGAACTGTCAGTCTGTGTGGAAACAAGGACATGGGTGACGCAGAAACAGGCAGGTTTATGATTTCAAGCAGTGTGCAGATCTTAAACACTTACCAAGCCATCAACTGACATGGTCCTGCGGACCGGAGAAATGGGCACATCTTTGGAAACGGGTGGTCCGACTAAACCAGTGACGAGAGACAAACCAGAGACAAATGTATCATGAGGTCAGATCACAGCACAGGTGTCTGTTAAAGTGTCAGTTCTTGATGCAAATATTGGGAATTAGAGTCGGGCTCTCACGTTTTTGTGGCCTGAAGCGTTCTGCCTTGTGGAACGAAGCAGCACCCTTTACTTCGCCAGGCTTTAGCTCATATGTACCTGGTGGCGGTGCACAGCCTGCCAAATAGAAACAAACAGATCAGAAAATAAAACCATTGAACATCCAGATGCATTTATAAGAATAAGAAGCCAGCATTGATGTCAAGATGTACAGTATTGCACAAAGGTCTTGAGCCACTATTCATTTATTCATATTAAATTGTTATTATATTAAATAAAAAATTTTTTATATCGTGACTGGCCATAAAGTGCCTAATTTTACAAGTTAAAAATTGGCTGTTTATGAAACAACCTCAGCAGCAGCAGATTTCACACCCGCATCTGTTCCAACCACTGAGCATTCAGCATCACCAGTATACTAAGATACCCATTTCTCACTGGTTCATGCCTTATATTCTATGTTTCTTTATGCCCAGAAAGATTCATAGGTCACTGTGTGGATTAATAAACAAAAATATTATCTGAAAATGGTTAGGTACAGGGACTGGACAGAAGATGAGAGCCAAAATTCCTTTAGGAAGTATGGAGAACTATTACTCAAGACTATATTTAAAATAAATAAATAAAAACAAACAAAAACAATCCACCCACCTGGCTCGTTGGAACCGAAATATGAAAAAAAAATAAAATAAAATGAAATGAGGCGTGGCTTAAGACGTTTTGCACCGTCATTAGGTTTCAACATGGACGTCCCTAAGACGTATTAAGTAAGTATTCCCTAAGTATTTTTACTACATATTGTACACTGTGCTTATCATTAAAAAGTAATTTCATTGAAGTTAAGGTTTAAAAGTACAGTCACCCTAATGTTTTCCCCCCAGGAAGTTGTTCATTTTCTTAAATTACTCAAACCAAGGAAAAAACCTGCACATCTGAATTTAACTGCAGTTTTAATAATTTTTTTTTTTAAAGACAAAAAAAAGTGCAAAGCAAATATATCACAACATGTGTTCTGATAATGGAATGATGCAGAACAAATACCGACCATATCCAGGCAATACATATGATTGCAATTATATAAATATCAAATGTAGCAGCACTACAATACATAAAATCATGCAGATACAGTATATTCTCATGTGCCTGTAAGTATATTTTTCCTTAGTTCTGTTCTGAAATGATTGAAACCCAATGTGGTCCTCACCTGTTGGAGGTCATCCACATCAAGGTTCATAGGGTTTTGCATTCTGAGATGCGTTTCAGCTCACCATGTTTGTATTTAATTATTCGAGTTAAGGCTGCATTCATGTTACCTTAAATCAGTCTGACCATTTCGGGACCATTTTCCTCAGACTGGTGTGTGTACATCCCATATAATCAAAGGGAGCTTAAATACTCTAACCAGACCAGCCAAAGTCACTGGGATCACATTTGTCCCCCAATTCTACTGTATCTGAGCACAGGTGCCCTGAATAGATGATGTATGCACTTACAAGTACACGTGTTTCCAAAGAGGCCAGGATGTTTACATATGTAAACTCATGTAATTTGATTTATTATTTAACCTAACCGCAAAAGATGAGAATCTTTATGATAAACCTGCTTGAAAACACTAAACTAGTTGTTATGCTAAGACAGCTAGCATTAGGGATTATCAGTTAAATCGAGGTACCATTTACCAGTTAATGCAAATCGATGACCAACGAGAAGAAAGCAAGAGTAAATTTTTTTTTTTTTTTTTTTTTTTTTACAATTTCCAGTTAAGAAGGTAATTATAGCTGCTTCTCAGTTGAATTAATCACAATAATACTAACAATCTTCGTGATTAATATCATTACAAGCTCAGACAACTTCAGTGCCATTTCGGACTCTTCTGTGCTTAAATCCATGGACATCACTTTTGATATAATTTAGGGTATTTACACACACACACTCTCTCTCTCTCTCTCTCTCACACTCACACACAAATGTCACAAAACGCTCAACTCAGCTAACACAGCACTGAAAGCTTGTCACACTTACCCATATGCTCATTAAATCGTTTCAAAGGAGCCCTTGAAAACGACATTATTCCAATACCAGAAGGGAACAACTACACACACAAAAAAAGCTGTTCTGTCTAAAAAAACAAAAAGCTAATAAAGTAAAAAGAAGAAATGAGTAGCGCAAACAGCTTCCCCAACTGCCGCTGATTTTTTGAAACTCCTTCCTCAGCCTATCAACGCAAAAAGAGACGAACTGACCAATAAGAATCTCCCAAAACATGACGAAACTAAAGGCTGTCCAATCAGGAAGCACGTTTGCCATTTTACGTAATCCGTCCTTCAGAAAGCCTAACTTTAATGTGAAGAAGCAGCCACGCAAACCCCAATGATTAATATAAAACCTTATCATATGAAGAGTATGAAA